>JAMKQA010009674.1:0-29183 GCA_024699735.1 Posidonia australis | reverse complement strand
AAAGCAAGTTGGTTCCTGAAGAAAGTGATATGTAATATATTGTTTTGTATTAGCTACTGTATTATATTTATCCACTTGTATTAAGATATTTCAGTGTTTTATTAGCTACTTTTTTGTAAAAACTTTGAATGTGAAATCTTATGATGTATAATGGAATGGAATTTTTTTTTATGAAATCTGTATATGAATGTATATGTGGTGAATGAATTTGAATGTCATTGTAACAGGTCTTTGAATGTTATTGTAACAGGTATTTGAATGGAATTTTTAATTATTTTTTTTTACTGCCCAGTATTAGCGAGGACATAGCGAGGACATTTCCTCGCAAAGATAATAATATCTAGCGAGCACTTAGCGAACAATTTGCTAGGAAATGTCCTTGCTAAAACTGGAATGACCAGACAATCGCATTATATTTAGCGAGCACTTACCGAGGAGTTTCTGAGGAGTTACGAGGATAAGGCGAGGACATTACGAGGAAATATTTCCTTGTAATGTCCTCGCTCAATCTACACGAGCACATTGCGAGGATAAATCCTCGCAATATTGATTTAACGAGTTACGTAGCTACGAGGATACTTATTCCTCGCAAAGTCCTCGTTAAACTATCTAACGAGGAAATTGCGAGGACTTAGCGAGGACGTTGTGAGGAATATTGTCCTCGCTAAATGTCGATTTTCTTGTAGTGTTGGAAGGCGGACACGCCCACCGAGAAGTTGTCGGTGACGGCCTAGAGGGAAGAAGAACAAACACATCATCCGAGAAGCTGACGGAGATGGTCCGAGAGCTGAAAGGCGGACATGCCCACCAAGAAGCTGTCGGTGACGGCCCAGAGGGAAGAAGAACGAACACATCATCCGAGAAGCTGGTGGAGATGGTCCGAGAGCTGATAGGCGGACACGCCCATTGAGAAGTTGTCGGTGACGGCCTAGATGGAAGAATGCTAAGAGGATAGATGACATAAGAACGACACCAAAAGGCAGCTGACATGCCCCTGGTATCGGAAAGCTAAGGATGCCGCTGAAAGAAGGAACAAAGGAATGCTGGGGGGGTCCAGATAACTTGTTTAGCCAATAAGAGTTTGCCATGGGGATCTTATTCAAGTACTAGTGCACCCAAGATCGTCGTAGTTGTGGGGAATATCTGTTGAAGCAGTTGAGGATCTGTTGTCTATGTTCGATGCCATTGTGAATTCAGAGTGTTTCTGACGTGCCAATGATGCCTCAGATCTGATGCTTGACTGGTTGCAATGTTCTGCTGTGGTTGTCGTTTTATAGGAGGCACTTATGAATGTTGCTTCTCCATGAAAATGTGCACTTGACCATCATTCTTAAAATAGTCCTCCTTTCCACAAAGCAGCTTTCATACCCATGGTTGGAGCCTATGGTTCGGTTGCAAAGCAACTAGATGTTCTGTCAAGCATATGACATGTGACTTTCAACCAAAAAGCAGCTGACATGCCCCTCGTTGAAAGGCACTAGCTCGATGCTGTAGCTGGTGTTCTTGCTACTTATGCTCTTTAACCACTGAGCAGCTGCCCCTCGTTGAAGGTTCCCAGCAACAATTCGTATTGAAGAAGTTCATATGCAAACATGGAGAAGTCATTGAAGCAAAACTGTGACAATTATGACTATTGTGATGGACTTTATCATTGTTAGCAATTTAGCTATTTAAGAATGACCTATCTTGATCAAGAAATGCATGTCTTGTGAGTTTAGTGCTTGTTATTTGCATTTACTGTCTTGCTTACTCAAGGAGTTCGTTATTTGGACCATTTGCTTGTTTAGTTTGGTCGTTTGTTTGCCCTCAGTTATGTTGGAAAGCTATTTGCCCGTTAGGGGAGGATGACACCTTCGACTCAGTTGCCACTACAATGACTTGCAAGTCGTTAGGTGGATCTCATTAGGTAGGGGTGGCACTCGAACTCACTGCAGGGTATTGCGGTGGACCTGGCTCCATGCCAAACTCTTTAAGGTCCTACACCTGCTTTTCTTTACAACATCATTATTTTTTCGTTTACTCCCTCATAAGCGCGCGGTTTCACTCTAACCTTGTCTTGGAGGTAATGAGCGCCCGATCTATTTAGGAGGCCTTTATTGCAAGAGGGTGGGTCAGTCCCTCGGAGGTGTGGTTTGACCAAGCGCGTACTCCAACTCCTCTCCAAGGTGTGGTAAGGGTAGAGCTACAACGCACGCCTCTCACTCATGGGCTGACTTTTGTCTTTGCCTTCTGTCTTCTCTATTCTTTTGTGCCCTTGTGAATGCATGTTTTCTTTTCTTGGCTCACACTCAGTCACCCCTAACATTTTATCTCCCTCTTGGAGGTGCAAGATCCTTGTGGAGCTTGGACACTTCATCTGGCTTGGATGTTCGGTGGCTCCCTTGCAAACCTGGTCGTCTAGGTAGTGACAACTGAGGAGGGATAATCCACTCTGACATTGGCAAGCTTTTCTGATTTTCATCATCAGGCAGAGTGTTAATGACAAGCAAACTACCCCTCTAATTGCTTTTAGATGCTTTTCTTCTGTTTTATGTTTTTCTTTTTTCTTTTTTTATCTTTTGTGCTTTTCTATTTTTTGTGTTTTGATATATGATGATGCAGAAAGAAAACAAAGGAAACACAGGAAAAGGATACAACTCCAGTCCTTGTTGTTGATGTTTGTCGATGCCATTGGGGTCTATGATAACTCCTTGCAGTGCCACTGGAAATTGGAATCAAGACAGGTGTATTTGTAGCCATCACAACTGTTATTGAGACTGAAACAGTCAATGTGAATGCTGATTCTGCTGATGTCATTTGAACTGCATCTCTATCTGAGTTGATATTTACTGTGTTGGCTATCTCCCACTTGATCCAGGGTATTTGCACATGTTGGGTTAGATCAACACTTGGCAAACAGACAAGCTTTAGGTTGGACCCCCACAGAGGAACAAGAACAAAAATGGCGCACATGAGTGTCGATGGACGGAAGTGAGAAAAACAAGAACGAACCAAGCAAAAGAAGAACATGAACAAAAGCGACAAAAGTGAACATCGCAGAAATGGCAAAAGAACAAACTAGGCTAAAGAGAGGCCCGATGGATTCACCGGGAAAGAACAAACTAGGCTAAAGAGAGGTTCGATGGATTCCCCTGGAAAGAACTAGGAAAAGGAAAAGAAAAGGAAAACCCCGAAGTTCATACATCCTCAAAGCTTGTAGGCTCAGATGAGGAGAGGTTGGCTACATTAGGGTATGCAGATGTTGATGTAGGTGTGGGTATTGCCTCCAGCGCATTGATGACAATAGCTCCTTTGTCGATCTAGATTTGAACAACATCCCGGAGATTGCGGCAATTATCAGTCGAGTGCCCTGGGGCTCGATGATAATCGCACTGTGCCCCTGCGTCGTACCACATTGGAAGTGGGTCCAGTGGCGGACGAGGATCTGGTAGTCGCAGAAGTGACACGATCTGAGGGATGAGGGCACTCAGTGGCCTTCCGAGCGGAGTGAAGTCACTTTCAGAGCGACAACCGTGCCTCTGCTTGGGTTGTTGTTCCTGCCGAACCGGTGCAACGTGATGCACTGGTTCAACGGTGGAGTGTGTGTATGCAGTGTCTGGAGAACTAGGTGCATATGCTAATTGGTTCTGATCAGGCTGGCTCTCTACACCATAAGGCTCCTCAGAAGGCTGGACGAATGTGACGACTGCCCTCTTGGCGCTGCCGGTGTTGACAGTGTTGTTGTTGGAACTGCTGCCAGAAAAAGCAGCTCGCTTGGTGAATGTAGAGAGTGCAGGGATGTTCCCACCTTTCAGCGAAGTCTCCACGCAAGTGCCAGCCCGAATCAGAGATGCAAAACTAGTGATGAGTTGAATGCTGAGCAGGGCCCCAGTCGCTGGTTGTGCTCCTCTTATAATAATCTCGATAGATTCCTCGTTAGAGGGTCTATTCTTGATCTGGGAAGCTAGTGTACGCCAACGACCGACATACTCCCCAAATGATTCGTGGGGGCCCTGCCGGATTGTGACAAGATCCTCTCGCTTAGGGATCAAGTCGAGGTTGAAGGAATATTGCTCCAGGAACACCTTAGAGAGATCGTTCCAAGTCTTGATAGAGGCCATGTCGAGGGATGTGAACCATCTAAGTGCCGGCCCTGTTAGACTTTTCTGGAATAAGCGGATCAGAAGCCTTTCATCGCCTTGAAGCTGCGCAAGGTCTCCGCAATACGCCTTCAAATGAGAAATTGGGTAGCCACTACTGTTGTATCTTTCAAATTCCGGGATGTGGAAATCCGATGGGAGAGTCACCTCTGGAAAATAGCAGAGGTCCCGCAGGTGGTAGGACTGGTGTTCTCCGCCTTGCACTTGACGAAGTGCTCTTTCTAGATCGTCGATCCTTGCCAGGAGGGCGTCTGAAGTTGCTGCTGACGAGGCAGGAGCAGCTTATGCGGGTTCCATGAATGATGTGTGGGTCGTGCATGTGCGCTCCTCCGGATCCACCCTAACGCCTCCTGGTGCCAAGGCGTAAGGGCCAGCATACCTGTGTATAGTTGTTGAGTGTAAAGATGTCATGCGTGGATGAGCCTGATTCTGATGCAAAGGGAATGAATGCATTGCATGCTGTGTCGTGCATGGTGCAGATTGAGGGAGCAGTAGTTGCTGTACTAGTATGACTCCGGGCATTGAACTCGAGGCATACTGCTCCCCAGCCAGCCCGAATAACTGACCACCAGATGATGGAGTCACATGCTGTGCATAGTGCAGTGAGGGTGTAGGAGGCAATGATGATGCCCTCATCGCCGAGGCAATGAAGTGCTGAGGCGATGGTATAGGCGATAGTGCTGTGGAATGAGCCTGCAATGCTAAAGTGGTCTGCATTGGAACCTCAGGGGTTAAGGGAAAAGGAATAGAAGTAAGACCAGGATAAAGAGCCATGCACTGCAACCTCCTTGCAAGAGCCAATAGATGCTGTGGTTGCATGGTAGAAGACCCACTGACGGATGGGTCATAAGGCAAGAGCGGGAAAGGGATGGACCCTATGGCAGATGTAGCCGCAGCCAACTGAATTCCTGGAATAGGAAAGCCCGAGGAAGGGGGTGCATCTGGCACTTTCGGAACCTTGGTAGAGATCATCGCAATGGAATCAACGTCAGGTTCCCAAGTGAAGAGTGCCTGCGAATGCCCCAAAGTAGGTACAAAATCTCCTTGAACTCCAAAACAGAAAGTATGTAGGGAAGGGAAATCAGCAGAAGTGAAAGATGGAGGAACCGAATCTAGAATTTCCTCTAGGACAACAACAGGGGGCTCACTGGACAGTTGGGCCTTGGCTGACTGCGAGCGAAGATGAATGGAGCTGCAACAAAGACAAGCGCACGAGCTCTAAGACAAACTACAGTCGAGAGCGACCAACAGCTCGGAAAAGGCAAGAGGAAACAACTGCGGGAAGCCGCCCGCAACGGAGACACCCGAGCTCCTAGCCGAGGACCTTGCAACAAAGTACTTGAGAAAACTGGTAAGGGAAACTGGTATCGAAACATGGACAATGACGCAAAGACAAATGTGAGTTATTAGGGTTGCATGCCATGACACATAATGCAGATGAATGTCCTAAAATGCACTCTCCCACCATGCATGTCCCATATGGGGTTGACCACACGGGACGCACTCATGGGTTTTAGGTTTTTCGACTCTAGTCAGAAAGTAAGGTCCCCGTTCTAAATCCTGGCCAAAGTGTAGGCAGTGAAGGAGTGGTGCGTTAGTGGCCTCGTCTCCTGCAGTAGCATGGAGTTGTACCCTCTACTAGCACCGACACGACCCCGGACAAAGGGGGACAAACTAACAACATGCTCTACGCCAAAGCTATAGAACAGATTGCTAGGATTGTCCTTCGCAGACTGTGGGTAGACTCAGAGGAGAAGATGCATGCTTTCTAAAATGATCATTCATGCGATATGATTTTGTGTCTTTTACTTGCATTTTATTAGACCAGAGGGGATTATGAGCATTCGTCCCTAGTTATGCCTTATTGATTGTTCATCTGAGTTTGTGTGTTTTATTTAAACCAGATAGGGAGGAAAACAAGTCTCTACTCTCCTAACCATGGCAAATTTGAAAAGAAGGGGAAAAACACACAATTATGGCATCCAAAAGTCACACAAAAGGCGTAAACATGGCATGTGCTGGTGTAGTGCTCAAGTAAGTGGATAAAAAGCAAGTATCGACAAACAAAGCATGTATCAGATCATGTGCATGTGCAGTGGCATAGCTATAGTGTAAAGAAAGCAAAAAAGGCATGTTCAGTCAAATATGTATAAGCAAATATGAACAAACAAACAAGCATAATGCAAACAAACCAAGGACAAGTAGGGAAACCAGAATGAAAGCTAGAATCTGGTTATCCCCAGTGGAGTCGCCAGTTCCTGTGACCATGCCGGTGGAACCCTTGGCACAGCTCTCCACCTACTCCGATGTGCAGAAACACACGAGGAGATCCGATACGGTCACGACGAAAATGGTGAATCTGGAGGAAGAGATACGACCTAGAGACACCAAAGGGAAGACAAAAAGGATAAGGAAAGGATTCGCCACCTAGTCTTTTAAAGGAAAGACGAGGAAAACAAAAAAAAAACACAAAAAGGCAGAAAGCAAACAAGATGCAAAGATGCATGTGTGATCCGTGCCTAATGGATAATGCAAGATGAATGCGGGCCAGAGAAAGGGTAAGGATTCTGGTTACACATGGGGAAGGGGTTAGCACCCCCATGCGCCCGAGAAAACTCAGCCTTTCTAGGTTTCCTACTGTCAATGGTCTGCTAAATGTATGCTTGCTTATTCGATATGCTCATGCATGAAGATGACGGAAAACATGGTAAATCAAAGCAAAGAAAAGGAATCAAAGGAAAAAGTTAATCTGAGGGACAATGTAGGCATTGAGAATGCCGCTTTACTGTACGCCCTTGGGCGATGAGGAAAATCGTGAAAATCGTGAAATTCTAGGAAAGCGTCTCGCAAAACAGCGGAAATTGGGATAAATCCGAGAAAATCAAAAAGAGGAAAATAATCCTCATTCAGGACCATGTCGGCTTTGTAAGCCTTTTATTGTAGCCCTTGGGCGATGGAAAACCAAAACAAGTGAAAACTACGGAAAATCGAGGAAAACGAGGAGAAAACAAAGCTCGGAACAAGCTAGAAAAGCGTGCACCAAGCAAGGAAGAAAAGACGGGAAAATCCGTACAAAAAGATGTGAAAGGCCATGCAAAATGCGTGTGTGAATGCAAATCTGAAGAATGCAGGGGGTTTTATGCAAAAAACCCAAAATCCAAGGAAAGCTGAAGTTCAGAAGCCCAAATCCTCAAAAATATGTAGCATAACACATTCCATGCATGTATGAAGAATTCTAGAGTCAAATGTGCATCCCTAGTCAAAGGAAGCTCTCTAGGGGTCAGAATGCAATTTACCTACTATTGCATGCATGGAAATCAATTCTGCATAAAATCTGAGTAAAAATGCAAGAAAAATGATTCAGAAATGATCCATCAAGTTTCATGGGCAAAATGGTCATTTTACCCCTGAAAACAGGCAATCAGAACAATTCTGCAAAGCATAGCGGGTAAACTGTAAAAAACCCAGCAAACAAAGTATTCCAGGAAGTTCTGAAGAAATTCAGGGGCAAAAATGTAACTTTCACTGAGATTAAAACATTCAGAAGAAATTCAGTGAAAAGGAGGGTTAAAATGCAATTTACCCAAGAAAATATGCTTTTGGAAAGTTTTAAAAGAGGTTTAGGGAGTTTCATGAAATTTTCACATCAAAACATGCTTTCTGGAAAACACAGGGGCGCAAATGCAATTAAACCAGCAAAATTGTACATTCTGAAACATTTTAAAAAATGTATGGGTTTATATGCAATTTTCACAAAGAAAATGAACTGTCAGAAACTTTCCAAGGAAAGCCAGGGTTATCAATGCAATTTGTCTAAAGCAAAACACATTTTATAAAATCTGGAGGGCTTTTATTAAAGTTTTAAACTCAGAAAACATTACTTTAAAAGTTCAGGGTATGAAATGTATTATTTTCAATTAAAACTTTATTCGAAATATTTAAGAAAAATGTATGCAGGACCTAAATGCAAGAAAAGGACCTAAAAGTAAAACAAAAAGGACTTGAATGTAATAAAAACTAAAATTCAAAATTTTATTCAAATAAAAGTTTTAATTTGTTTTAAAAAAGGGAAAAAGACACGATGGCCGCCGGCGACGAATCTCCACCGTCGACGGTCGTCAGAGGTGCCAACGGAGGTTTTCCCGAGGTCTGATCTTAGATTAGACCCCACGGGAAGCAAGAAGGGAGTGAGAGGAGAGAATCCAACGGAGTGGATCAGGGAGCAAACGGTGGGAGAGGGCCTCCCACCTCCCTCGCCGTTGCGGAGCCCCGGCGACGGCGCTGGGGAAGAAGGGGACCTCCTGAGGCTGAGGCGCGGAGATGCTAAACTCCGAGACGCTACGGGGCTGGCATGTCTCCTCCGGATGTGAGGTGGAGGCTGATGGAGCAAGGTGGTGGTCTGGCCGTCGCCGCCGCGACTCCCTCCAGCGAACGGCGTTGCTGGGACGATGCAGTGGCCGAGGCGCGATTCCGAGGACTTCGGGGTGCTTGCGAGACACGGTGGAAGCTTCCTGGACTTTTAGAGGGGCGTGGAGCAGCGGGAGGCTCACGGATGCTTCAGATCCAGTCATCTTCTCTGGCGACGGCGAGATCCAGGCGATTCTCCGGCGGGCGCGGTGCGGGCTTCTGGAGTAGCAGAGCGGCAATGCGAGGAGCGGGCGAACTCCGGGAGGACCAGAGGAGAAGGAACGAGGACTCGGGGGTCCAAGAGACCTCCTGGATTGCCCCCTCACCTCTGTCGTCCGAGTTTGGCGATGGCGGGGCATGGTAGAGCGCCGGAGGCCAAGGGATTGCTCTAGATCCCTTGGAATCGGCCCAGGAAGAGAGAGGAAGGTCTGGAGGACTAGAATTCAGGAAATTAAGAGAGGTTAAGGCGTGTACCTGGCTAGAGATCGTCGCCGGGGCTCTGCGACGGCTCTAGCTCTCCACTCCTTTCCTCCTTGCTCTCTGCTTCTCTCTCGGTGTCTCTTCTCTCTCTGTCGCCCTCCAGGTCTGTGCTCTCTGGCTCGTTCCTCTTCTTATATAGGCAAGCAGAGAACGGAACCCAACACTGTAACAAACTAACAAAACCACTAACCAACCTCTAATTCCACTAATTGGACACCTAACGACCCAGCAAAGACCCCAGGTGCTGAACGGTTGTCTCCCCCTTGTACCCCTTGGTTGTCGACAAGATGAACGGCGATCCAAGCTCCGGTGATGGCTGATCCAATGGCTGAGCTGCCCTGGCTTGCTGGATCAGTGGTGAGATGGACTGGAGGCTGAACTCAGAAAGGAAGGAGGACTTGAGGCTAAACCATGAGAGATTAATGAAGATCAAGTGGGTTCAGTGAGAGATGGGTGAAGAAGAAGATGGGTTGAAAGAATGATTTATGTAATCTTAGTAAAAATTGGTAAATGGTTAATAGATGTGGAGATGAAGTAATGAAGTGTGGATTGGAAGAAACGAGATAGGTTAGATTGTTCATGGTGAGCGTTCATGGGCTTTGGGCTCAGCTTGGGCTTAATGGGCCCATATGGGCCTTTGTGGGCCCAAGTGAGCTTCCATGAATTAAATGGGCCTTGTTAGGGTTAATTGGGCTTAAATGGGCCTTATGGGCCCAAGTGAGCTCAATCAGGGTTCGAGACAGCCACCACATCTCCATCTTGCAAAATCAGAAAATTGGGGTGTCTACAGGGTGTTACTGTTTAGAGACCCGTTTGTGTGGTTTTGTGTTTTTGGGCTTGAGCCTCGTGGGCAGGCTTCTGTTTGTGTGTCCCTGTGCGTGGTTGGCACTGTGCATTGTGGCACTATGCTTGTGGGCCCAGGTGTGGGTTCGTGTGGGGCCCGTGTTGTGGGCCGGTTGGCGGGAGAGTTTGGTGCGGTTGTCAGCTCGTGTGAGAGGCTGATGGTTGCACTATGCATGCCTGCATGCAACTAACGCTTTGCACGCATATTTGTATGCATGGCCAACGACTCTTCCTCTGCACCTCTCCTCCTCTCCTTCTCCGCGCGTCCTTCCTCCATCTCGAGCACACCACCTCTCTTCCTCTTCCTTCCCTTCCACTCGCTCTCTCCTTCCACTCACTCCCTCCTTCTCGTCTCCCTCTCACTCTCCCCCCTTGTTTCTCCTCCCCACATCTTCCTCTCTGTTCGGTGTGCTCAAGGGAAGACAGAGGCATGCGGTGGTGTGCGGAGCTCTGGAGTGGCGTCCCTGAGGTTGTGGAGTGGTCGTGGACGTGTGGGGTCATTGGAGTTGGCTGGAGACCGGAGTTGGGTCGTCGGAACGTGCATTGCAGGTACACACCTCAACCCATGTTTAGAGAGCATGAATTTGGTAGAAATTGATAGGATTGCATGTAATCAAGGTAAATTTACATTCTTAGAATTTATTATGATTTTATGAGAATTTATTGTGGATTTATGGGCATTTATCCCTGTAGTTGAGTTTTGGGTCGTTTTAACCCTCCTGCCTTTGCAAATTTATACCTTGATGTATGGTGAATGGTTTTTGATTTTGTTTCTTGGGTTTTGGAGTAGACTCAAGGTCTACATCTTATGTTTTATGCAAGTTTTTTGGTGTTGGTTTTGAGGGTTCAATTGTCGGTCCCAGTTGGGGTGATTTTGAACAGTAGGGTTTGGGTCGTTTTCTGATTTTAACAGAAATCGACATATCGAACCACTTCTGTATGCAGTTTTTCTATCAGTTTGGTCCTCTATTCGAAATTTGGTCGTTCAATTTTAGACGGTCAACTAAATCAGTGGATTTCGATCAACTGAACCATCTTCGGTATACCCATTTTGGCCAGAGTGTTGACCATTGACCTGATTCGGTCCACCGACCCAAATTGGTTTATCGAACCAGGGATTTTTGGCATATGTAGACACCCCAATATGCTTGCAAATAGGCCAAACCCAACAACCACTCCTCACTCCAACAGTCACCAATGCAGGCGCACCTGTCTGGCGCACCAGACAGGCTCACCTTGCAGGCGCACCTGCCTAGCACACCAAACAGGCGCACCTTGCAGGCACACTTGTCTGTCGCACCAGACAGACGCACCTTACTAGAGCATTTGTTTGGCGCACTAGACAGGAACACCTTTCTAGCACACCATAAAACCCTAACAGGGATTTTAAAAGCCTAAATACAAAACAAAACCCTAAAATACCAATAAATCCTAAAACCGAGGTTAAACCCTAATCCAAACATTAAACCCTAGGTTAGGACCTAAATTAAATTCAAAACCATAATCCAAACCTTAAAAACTAGGTCAAATTCTAAGTCAAACCTCAACAATCTAACTGACTTCCACTACATCCTAACTAATCTAACAAACTCATGTAACAACCAAAACAAACATAACTACTTCCCACCTCTCTCCAACAAACACAACTACTTCCCACTTCTCTCCAACAAACATAACCACTTCCCACCACTTCTTAACCACCATAACCACCTTCCACTCTAGCCATAACAACCAGCCAAGCCTATATATAGCCACTTTTGCAAGTAGAAATGGACTTTTGGCACTTTTGCAAAAATTGAGAGGAGAGCTCCCTAAGCCTTTTCCTCCCAACCAGAGCAACCAGAGAGTTCCTGGAAGAGAGAGGAAGCTCGTGGAGGTGAGAAATCAGAGGTTCCAGCCATCTCCGGCGAGCTCCGACCATCCACCACATTGCTAGACCAGGTACACACTCTTCTGACTTCAATTCATGTTAGAAAAGCTTTCCTAGGTCTTCCTCTGTCCCCCTTGGTCGATTCCAATCAAGCCAGAAGCCTTCCCAGGTTGGAATCGAGCTTCCAAGCCTCGCTGTCGCCAATTTCTGATGACTTAGGTGGGGGTGTTGGTCCAGGGCTTGTCCCTGGTCCTAGAACTTTGGATTCTCCTCCCTAGACCTCCCTCTAGCTTCTCCACCCCTCAAATCCCCGTTCCAGTCGCTACCGAGGCCTCCACCATAAGATCGCCGAAGTCACGCCACGTCGCCGTCGCTAGAGAAGAAGACTGTTCATCGCGACTGAACGCAAGGCTCCAGCCCCACTGCGCCTCTCCGATCATCCAGAATCAATCCACGGTCTGCCACCAACACACCGGAGCCACCAGGAGTGACATCCCACTCTCCTAGTGCCCCCCGATGCAACCAAAAGTTGTTACCGTCGTCAGAGAAGATGACATGTGGCTGGAGCTCGATCGGGAGTCCCATGCATTGCAGCACCCTCTAGATCAGTGGGGAATCTTCCTCTCTACGCTGTTGACCTTCCAGGAGCATCGAATCGCCACACCGCTGCCTCGAGAGTCTTCTCCTTCTTAAGCGCCATCGTCGGAGTCATCTCGATGGTGACGGTGATGGACAGTTGCCTCTTGAAGTCCGATGCTCCATCCACACCGTCAGATCCCTTTCTTCTCCTCCCCTCTTGCTTGTTGTGCCCTCTGATCTCCGATCAGGCCTTGGGATACTCTAGAGAAGCATCTCCGACGGTCATTTGGATTAAAATTTTCTTTGATTAAATTTCTAAACCTTTTGTGTTGTTACATTTAAGTCCTTTTTTTATTACAAATAGGTCCTTTCTCTTACTTTTAGGTCCCTGCACAATTTTCTTAAATCATTTTGATAAAGTTTTAATTGAAAATATTACAATGTGCCCCCTGAGTTTTCCTAATAACATTTTCCAGGTTTAAAAGTTTGATAAAAACCCCTAGAGTTTCTTTTCATGCATTTTAATCCAACCTTTTTGCATAAGCAACCCTGAACTTTTCTGAAATTATTCTAGATGCATGTTCCTCTGGTTAATTTACATTTTAGCCCTAGAACTTTTCTAAAACTCTTCTGAATGCATGTTTCTCTGGTTAAATTTCATTTTAGCCCCTGAACTTTACAGATTTCACACTGAATGCATGTTTTCTAGGGTAAAATTACTAAGTTGCCTCTTAGACTTTCTAATTGCAGCATGGATTCTTTTTCTTGCATATTTTACCCTAAATTTCCACAGAATTGCATTAGATGCATGTTTTGATGGTAGAATTTCATTTTGACCCCTAGGAACCTTCAATTTGACAAAAAATGCATAGATTTGCACATTTGACCCCAAATTTCTTCAAAACTAAATGAAATGTTTTTCCTATGTATTTTTCATGATTTAGATTCAAAATTTCAGTTTTATTTCAGAATTTGGGTTTTTTGCGCAAAGGCCCCTGGAATTTTCATCTTTACACTCTCACATGCATTTTGCATATTTTGTCTCACATGTTCATGCAAATTTTCTTGTATTTTCTTCCTTACATTGTGCACAAATTTCTAGCTCATTTCAAGCTTGGTTTTCTGATCGTTTTTCGGATGTCTTTCGATTTTCGTGTTTTTTGACTTGATTTGGTTTTCCATCGCCCAAGGGCGTACATTAAAAGGCTTAACAATGCCGACATTGTCGCGAATGAGGATTATTTTCCCTAATTTGATTTTCTCAGATTTATCCGAATTTCCGCTGATTTGCGAGATGCTTTCCGAGAATTTCTCGATTTTCACGATTTTCCTCATCGCCCACGAGCGTACAGTAAAGCGGCATTCTCAATGCCTACATTTGTCCCTCGGATTAACTTTTTCCCTTTATTTCATTTCTTCTCTTTGATTTGGCATGCTTTCTAGTCATCTTTGGCATGAGCATTCAGAATAGGCAAGCACACATCTAATAGACCATTTAGCAAGTAGGAAACCTAGAAAGATCAAGTTTCTCGGGCGCATGGGGGTGCCTAACCCTTTGCCCATGTGTAACAAGAATCCTTACCCTTTCTCTGGTCCGCATTGATTGGTGCATTATATCCATTTGGCACGGAAATACATGTTTTCTTCATCGTGTTTTCTTCTTGGTTTTCTTTCGTGTTTGGTTTTCCTCGTCTTTCCATTAAAAGACTAGGTGGCGACTCCTTTCCTTATCCTTTCCCATCCTTCCTTGGTGTTTCCGAGTCTAGTCTTCTTCTTCGGATTCACCATCTTCGTCGTGACCATATCGAGACTCCTCGTGAGCTTCCACGCACCAGCTAAAGGAGAGCCGTGCAGGGTTCCACCGATATGGTCATTGCATACCAAACCTGTTTCTCAGTAAGCCAAATCTGGGACCAAATTCTTTTATAAAATGTCATTTCCAAGGATTTTTCGGATCGATTTGTATTGTCCCTTTGAGAGGGGATTGTGGGCCATTAGTGGTGGGCCATTAGTGGTGGTCCCTTGGAGCACTTAACGTGTCGTTTTGCTGAGGTTATGGATGATTTTTCAAAGATATAAAATGGTTTTGAAAATTGTTTCAAAGAAATGCTTAGTCCGTTTTGGAAAATGGTTTTCCTAGTTTTCTTGTGTGGGTCGATACAATGTGGGACAATGTCATCGGGACCAGAGAATGTGACAACATTCTTGGTTTGTCGGGCACGGCTCCCTGGTTGAGGTCGAGGGCTAAGATATTTGAGGCTAAAGGGCGTCGGGTCTTGGAGGTATGAGACTCCTTGACTATCGTCTCAAGGATAAGGTTGTGGTATGTGGGTTGAGGTGTCTTGTGGCATGACAGGGAGGTATGATACTCCTACTATCACCTTTACCAGGTCCACACCGACCAAAACAACAATCGGGGCTCTACCAACCCAAAACCACAAGCAAAGGCCCTCAATGGCCAAAGCCACACGTAGTGAGTCGGGAAGCTTGGAACTAGGCAACCAAACTCTGGCCACAAATAGTCCACCGAAGAGCAACGAACGGTGTCTGCACTACCACGACATGCCACCCTGTGTAGGAGCCGCGTCATCCCGCGATTCTCCCACGTAGAGAACCCTCACAAAGCCAACCCCTCCCTAGGAAGGTTGTCCTGTCTCTCAAGACTTTACCAACTATGGGGCACGCGTCCCACCCTCACTGGCTACCATAAGGTACGCCTTTTTACGGCATCCTCCACACACGGTGCTTAGGAGGGAGTGTCATACCTCCACACCCAACAACACCCAAACCTCAGTACTCACAGCGACAACAGGGGTATCATACCTCCCTATCATGCCACAAGACACCCACGAACCACAACCCTATGCTTGAGACTACAGTCAAGGAGACTCATACCTCTAGGACCCGACACCCCTCAGCCTCTGGTATCTCGATCCCCAACCTCGACCAAGGAGTCACCCCCGACCACCTGAGAATGTTGTCACATTCCCTAGTCCCAACGACATGGTCTCACATGATCTCGGTGCACACAAAGAAAACTAGGAAAACCATTATCCAAAACAGGCCAACCATTTCTTTGAAATCACTTTCGAAACCATTTTTTTCGATATCTTTGCAAACTCTTCCAAAACCTCGGCAAAACAACACATTAGGTGTCCCAAGAGAGTATCACTGACGACGCACAATCCCATCTCAAAGGGACAATACAAACAAATCCAGAAAATCCACGAAAATCATATTTTATAAACATATTTGGGCCCTAATTTAGCATGTCGAAAATGGGATTCGGTATATCGAAAATCCCTAGTTCTGTAGACCGATTTGGGTCGATCGACCGAATAAGATCAACGGTCAACACTCTAGCCAAAATCGATATACCAAAAATGGTTTGGTTGATCGAAATCCACTGATTCAATCGATTGTCTAAAATCGGACGACCAAGTTTCCACTAAAGGATCTAAATTGATAGAAAAACGACATACCGAAATGGTTCACTATGTCGATTTCTGTGAAAACAGAAAATGGCCCAACCTCCACATTTCAAAATCGCCCAAAGTGGATTCTCCAATCAGACACCCCCAAACAAACACCAAAAATCTTACATAAAACATAAGATGTAGACCCTCGAGTCTACTCCAAAACCCAACAAACAAAATCAAAAACCATTCACCATGCATCAAGATATAAAATCACAAAGGCATAAGGGTCAAAACGACCCAAATCTCAACCACCATTATAAATGCCCATAAATCCACAATAAATTCTCATAAAATAACAATAAATTCTAGGAGTATAAATTTACCTAGATTTCATGCAATCCTATCAATTTCTACCATTTTCATGCTCTTTATTACAAGGGTTGGAGATGCGTACCTGAGAAATGCTCCGATGATTCTCCGATCAATTCTGATGACCACGGCCACACCACGACCACAAGGACGCGACTCTGGAGCTCCGTGGACCATTACACACTGCCACACGCCTTTGCCAATTCTAGAGCTCGTCGAGTAGAGGAGAGAGATGAAGTAGGTGGAGAGGTAGGGGAAAGACGGGGGAGAGGAGAGGGTGGGGAATGGGGAGAGTGAGGGAGAAGGAGAGAACGAATGAGGAAGAGGGGAAGGGGTGGTGTGCTCGGGACAGGAGGTGGAGGGGGAAGAGGAGGAGAGGAAGGGTGAGCTAGTCAAGGCTGCGCGTGCATGAGCTTATAAAGCCATGCAAGGTGGTAGTTGAACGTGTGCTCAATCGCACATCCAGCCTACCCACAAAACACACGAGCAAACCAAACTCACACCACCAACTCGCTCCCACCAACTTGCCCACGAACGAGGGCCCCACATGGACCCACACCCGGGCCCACACACATGTGCCATAATGCATAGTGCCAACCACGTACAGGGATATGCAAATAGATGCCAGCCCACGAGGCCCAAGCCCAAAACCACAAAATCACACAAACAGGCCTTGAAACAGTAACACCTATCTAGGAATAAATTCATTAAAAAGTAAATAATTATAAAATGAGTTTTACGGGTGTTACATCCTAACCCCCTTAAAAGAAGATTTCACCTCCAAAATCACTAGGTGAAAAGATACGGGTACTAGGCTAGGATGGCTTCTTCACGTTCCCACGTGGCCTTTTTTGCTCCATGATGCCGCCACCGCACCAAAACCAGCGAAATCACCTTGTTCTGTAGCACCTGCTCCTTGCTGTCAACAATCTGGAAGGTATTCTCCATAAAGGATAGATCTTCCTGGAGCTCTTCTTGGCTAAACTAGGATCACATGAGATGCGTCAGCCAGGCACTTCCTGAGCATGGAGACATGGAATACATCGTGCACGGACGACGTCTCTGGTGGTAGATCCAACCGATTGGCAACCTCACCGATCCTTTAGGTAATCTGGTAAGGGCCAATATAGCGAGGACTTAACTTGCCACACTTCCTGAACCACATGACACTCTTGGTCGACAACAGCTTCAGGAACACATAGACTCCCACTTGAAATTCCAGCAGTCTCTACCTCCTGTCGGCGTAGCTCTTCTGCCGACTCTGTGCAGCTAACAACCTGCTACGGATCAAATCCACCTTGTCTGCATACAGCTACACAAGCTTAGGAACAATCAATTGACACTCGCTCACCTCACTCCAGCAAATCGACGATCTACATGGCCTACCATACAAAGCTTCATACAACACCATCCCGATGCTCGAGTGATAACTATTATTGTAGGCGAACTCAATCAATGGCAAATGGTCCTCCCAACTCCCTTGAAAGTCTAAGGCACATGCTTTGAGCATATTCTCCAGTGTCTAGATAGTCCTCCCTATCTGACCATCCAACTGAGGATGAAATGCTGTACTATACTTGAGCACGGTGCCAAAGGCTTCCTGCAGAGTTCTCCAGAACAAAGCTTCATCGACGATCAACATGGCTACCATACAAAACTTCATACGACACCATCCCGATGCTTGAGTGATAACTATTGTTGTAGGTGAACTCAATCAATGGTAGATGGTCCCCCCAACTCCATTGAAAGTCTAAGGCACATGCTCTGAGCATATCCTCCAGCGTCTAAATAGTCCTTTCTGTCTGACCATCCGATTGAGGATGAAATGCTATACTATAGTTGAGCACGATGCCAAAGGCTTCCTGCAGAGTTCTCCAAAACCTTGAAGTGAACCTCGTCTCTCTGTCCGACACGATTGACACCAGAACACCATGCAGCCTCACCACCTCGGAAACATACAACTTCGCCAAGTGATGCATCGGGAGCTTCACCTGAATGGCCAAGAAGTGAGCAGACTTGGTCAGCCAATCCATGATCACCCACACGGTGTCGTTCTTCCTTTGAGTCTATGGCAAACCAGTCATAAAGTCCATCGAGATGTGCTCCTATTACCACACAAGAATATCCAATGGTTGCAAGGTCCCTCCATGTCTCTACTGCTCTGCCTTGACCAGTAGCAGGTTGTACACCTCGCCACATGGTCAACAACATCTCTCTTCATGCCAGGCCACCAAAAGTTCAGCTTCAAGTCTCGGTAAATCTTTGTACTCCTAGGGTGAATAGTGTACCTAGACCAATGCGCCTCATCTAACAATCTCTACCTAGCCTCCTCATGCTAGGGCACATATAGACGCATATCATACCTCAGCTCTCCATATGCCCCAATAGAGAAATGAGACTCTCCACCAACCTCTAGCTTCTCAAACACAGCTTGAACAAAAAGATCTAGCTACTAGTAGTAGAGTTGGAATCCGAGCCAAGTCGGGTCGGCTCGGTCCAAAAAAACAAAGGCCCGACTAGGCCTGGACTGGGCCAAGTTGGCCCATAGGCTGGACAGGGCCGGGCCTTTGTTGATAGGTCATGGGCCCAACATGGCCCATGGCCTGTTGGTGGGCCAGGTCGGGCCGACCCACAGCCCACGGTCTTTTTGGTTTGTTTGTTTGGTTTTTTTAATTTCGGAGTCAGCCCGGCCTAGTCTAATTTACGGGCCAAAATGGACCTACTCTACGGGCTTGAGCGGGCTTGGCACGTGGGCCCGGCACGGCCCATGACCCACGACTGGCCTGGCTAGGCTCGGTCCATTTCTAGGATCCACTGGCCCAGGCCGTGGTGGGCTTGGGCCAGGCCGGACGGCCTAAGGCCAGCTCTGCCCGATTTCCATGTCTAACTGGCAAGCGACAATAAACTCTAATAGCTTAGGCCAAATAGATAGGTTGGCCACCCAGGCACCAACTGTCCCCTAAACTTGTCTGTTTGGCCTGTAGCTCACCAGATCCTCCATCATGGTCCACTCCTTGACCATTAGGCTCGCCATCATGTGCGTACGCCGACTCAAGGCATCGGCGACCACGTTGGCCTTACTGGGATGGTAGGACAGGCTAAAATCATAGTTAATTTTCTTTTAAATTCATTTTGTAAACCATTTTCTTTTAAAACCTCACAAACCAAGCCCACATCGGCCAAAACAACAATCGGGGCTCTACCAGCCCAAAACCACAAGCAAAGGCCCTTAATGGCCAAAACCACACGTAGTGAGTCGGGAAGCCCGGAGCAAGGCAACCAAACTCCGGCCACAAGCAGTCCATTGAAGAGCAATTAACGACGTCTGCACTGCCACGACGTGCTACCCAATGCTGAAGCCACATCGTCCTGCGATTCTCCCACCTGGAGAAGCCTCATAAAGCCAACCCCTCCTTAGGAAGGTTATCCTGTCTCTCAAGACTCTACCAGCTATGGGGTACGTGTCCCAAACGCACTGGCCACCACAGGGTACGCCTCTTTACGGCGTCCTCCACACACAGTGCTTAGGAGGGAGTGTCATACCTCGACACTCGACAACACACAAACCTCAGTGCCTACAGCGACAACAGGGGTATCATACCTCCTTGTCATGCCACAAGACACCTCAACCCACGAACCACAACCCTAGGCTTGAGACGACAGTCAAAGAGACTCATACCTCCAGGACCCGACACCCCTCAGCCTCAGGTATCTCGACCCCCAACCTCGACCAGGGAGTCGCCCCCGACCACTCGAGAATGTTGTCACATTCCCTAGTCCCGACGACACGGTCTCACAAGGTCTCGGTGCACACACAGAAAACTAGGACAACCATTATCCAAAACGGGCCAACCATTTCTTTGAAATCACTTTCGAAACCATTTTTTTCTATATCTTTGAAAACTCTTCCAAAACCTCGGCAAAACGGCACATTAGGTGTCCCAAGAGACTACCATTGATGGCGCACAATCCCATCTCAAAGGGAAAATACAAACCAATCCAGAAAATCCAGAATATCATATTTTATAAACATATTTGGGCCTTGATTCGGCGTGCCAAAAATGGGATTCGGTATGCCGAAAATCCTTGGTTCGGTAGACCGATTTGGGTCAATCGACCAAATTAGGTCAATGGTTAACACTCTGGCCAAAATTGGTATACCAAAAATGATTTGGTCAATCGAAATCCACTAATTCGGTCGACCATTTAAAATCAGACGACTGAGTTTCCACCAAAGGATCTAAATTGATAGAAAAATGGCATACCGAAATGGTTCGCTATGCTGATTTTTGCGAAAATAGAAAATGACCAAACCTCCACATTTCAAAATCGCCTAAAGTGGGACCTCCAATCGGGCCCCTTCCAATCAAGCACCAAAAATCTTGCATAAAACATAAGATGTAGACCCTCGAGTCTACTCCAAAACCCAACAAACAAAATCAAAAACCATTTACCATGCATCAAGATATAAAATCGCAAAGGCATAAGGGTCAAAATGACCCAAATCTCAACCACCAACATAAATGCCCATAAATCCACGATAAATTCTCATAAAATAACAATAAATTCTAGGAATATATTACCTAGATTTCATGCAATCCTATCAATTTCTACCATTTTCATGCTCTCTATTACAGGGGTTGGAGATGCGTACTTGAGAAACGCTTCGATGATTCTCCAAATGACTCTGGTGACCACGACGCGTCGACGGCCACACAACTCCAGAGCTCTGTGCACCACCACACACTGCCACCTGCCTCTGCCAATTCTCGAGTATGGCGAGTGGAGGAGAGAGATGAAGTAGGGGGAGAAGTAGGGGAGAGGTCGGGGAGAGGAGAGGGTGGGGAATGGGGAGAGTGAGGGAGAAGGAGAGAACGAGTGAGGAAGAGGGGAAGGGGTGGTGTGCTTGAGACGAGAGGCAGAGGGGGAAGAGGAGGCGAGGAAGGGTGAGCTGGTCGAGGTCGCACGCACATGAGCATATAAAGCTATGCAAGGTGGTAGCTGAACGCGTGCTCAATCGCACATCCAGCCTACCCACGAAATGCACGAGCAAACCAAACTCACACCACCTACTCATTCCCACCAACTGGCCCACGAACATGGGTCCCACACAGACCCACACCCGGGCCCCACATGCACAATGCCACAATGTACAGTAACAACCACGTACAAGGATACTCAAACAGAAGTCGGCCCATGAGGCCCATGGCCAAAAGCACAAAATCACACAAACAGGCCTCAGAACAGTAACCCCCTATCTAAGAATAAATTCATTAAAATGTAAATAATTACAGAATGAATTTTATGGGTGTTACAAGAAACCCAACCATTCCCTATATCCAACACCTTATTCCTAATCCACATTTTCAAATCTCAAAACCAAAACCTCAGCCATCACTTCTAGCCTAGGCCCATGCATGGACCAGATGCTTAGTGGAATAAACCTAAATCCATGCACCAGGCCCTGCACTAGCTAAGGCATGGGTATCTACAATGAGTTACCCTCGCATATGTCCCTCATGGATTAGCAGTGTGGCTGCCTTGGGTCAGTGACAACAGCCAAAGGATTAAGTTGTCCTCTCACTAAGGGAACATCAAATTCTTGCTTCCCATTGGCTTGCATGGATTTAAGTGTGGATTACTTTCTATCCGGTCCATGATAACCCCCCATGACATTCCTAATAACCATCGTATCCCCTTAATCAAATCTCAGCCTTCTCAGTTGGAGTCGGTTGAACATCAACAACTCCTATTCAAACCTTCCTTTATATAATAGTCCACCACCTTTGGCAAGCAGGCTCTCTAGACTCTCTCTGGCTTCTCACTCTCACTGATCTCTCGTCTCTCTTGCTTCTCCTGCTTGCCCATCTCCTATCCTTCACCACCGTCCCAACGTCCAAACCAGTCGTTCCAAACCAGACATGGCAATCCATCTAGAGAGTGAACCATGAGCACCCCATCACCTCCTCCACCTGATCTCCTGTGTGTGAGGATGTGAGTTCCTTGACCTTTATTGAGTATTGTCGACCGACCTCAGCTACATTCTGCTCTGGTAGTCAACCTAGAGTCTCCTTCTGAGCCGTAGCTAGTCCATCTGTCGGGAAACATCCAACCTTCATGTCATAGGTACAAGGAATGACCCATCCATTTATGTAATCCCTTCCTAATGTTGTGGTATGCTTTCAGTTTCTGCATGTAACTTAGTCATCTATTTTGACACAAATTCTCGCTGTAATTTGTCATCAATCGTTGGTTGCCTATGTGAGGGGAATAGCCTTTGTGCACATGGCACAAGTGGTCATGGAACTCTTCCTTCCTTCCCCCTTACCCTCCTGAATGTCCCAAACCAAATCCTAGGTTCATAGTCCTCCTCCATGGCCAACCGAGACTAGGGATCTCTAACGTAACCCATGAGGATGGGGAGGGTGCATTGCATTTGCATGGCTTTTCCACCAAATTCCCTACCTTCCTTCATCACTTTTCCTACTTCCCTTGTTGCTTCAGAGGATGAGCATGACCTCCCAGTCTCATTCATGGTCGGAGGAGGCCATGTTACCTAGTGACGTCATTGGGCATAGAGGGGTGAGCTTCGTGCATTTTAATTTTGGTTTTTACATCTGCATCTCTTCATTAGTATTTGAGCATGGTTTCGAGATGCTTGTTGCCTTTTTACATAGCCTTTGCTGCTTTAGGGAGACAATGAATGTCTTTAGCTTGGAATAGAGTTTGGTGTGAGTATATGCCTCATGTGGATAGCCTACAGAAATGTCTCACATTTTGCCAAATCTAGTGCAAAGATAGACTGAGCTCTTGTCCTCTAGTAATTTGTTCCTTGGTTTTCTTGAGTTTTATCTTGCTTTATCATGTCGTCTGAGATTTCCTACTACCTTTTACTCTCTTTGATCATGATTTACAATGCATCAACATTTTCTTCTAAGCATACATCCATTGTCATTCAAATGCCTACATAGCTACGCATGCCAGCAATTAAGCTGAGAAAGACCGATTCGTCTGGCATATGGGGGTGCCTAATACCTTCTCCATGTGTAACAAGAGTCTTTTACCCTTTCTCTGGCCTGCCATGACCTATGTGTTGCATCTATTTAGCACGGAGCACATGCATTTTATCTTGCCTTGTTTTGTCATGCTTTCTTGCACAATTTTCGTCTTTTCCCATATTTAATAGACTAGGTGGCAACTTCATTTCCTTATCCCTATTTTCTTTTGCTTTCTTTGAGTTGAGTGTCCTTCCATGGATTCACCTTTTCATTGTGAGCTTATCGATTTTTGTGCACTACCATGCATGAAAGTCCCCCAGTCGCTGGCATGGTCACAGGAACTGGTGACTCCATTGGGGATACAAACTTTGGCTTTTATTTCGATTTTTACTTGTTTGCTTCGCTTTCTCTTGCTTGTTTATTTACTTGTACTCACATTTGCTTAATATTGCCTCATGCCTTTTGTTTAGTGCTTGTTTTGCTTTACACAAATCTACTATGTCACCACACTTGCACATGATATGCTCAATGCCTTTTGATGTGATGCTTGCTTGTCTTTTCACTATCATGATCATAACACTAGCACATACCATGAGCATGCCTTTTGGATGATGAATGATGTATGATTTGCCATGATTCGTTGTTTCTTTCCATTTCTTTCTATTAATTAGGAGAATTAGAGACATGTTTGTTTCAAAAAAATTGCAAGTAAAAATAATGTCTAGGCACAACTAGAGATCTACATGCATTTCTTCCCCCACAGCTTAATAAAATAAAAGTAATAAAAATCAAGCATATTTGCATGAATGATTCATATCGGAGCATGCATCTTCTCTTCTCCTAAGTCTACCTATAGTATGCGAAGGATAGTGCTGGCTTTTCGTTCTTTTGCTATTGGTGTAGGACGAAGTGTCGATCTGTTCCCACTTGTGCAGGGTCATGTCGGTGTTAGTAGAGGGTACAACCCACTACTTTGGTAAGGGTCGAGGCTCCTAACACATCACCCATTCATTGCTTACACTTTGGCTAGGATTTAGAATGGGGACCTTGCTTTCTGTCTTTAGTCAGAAACCCGAACACCCATGAGAGAGTCTGGAGTACACAGCCTACTAGGACGGACCTAGATGGAGAGAGAGTGCATATTAGATGCATTCATATGCATATGTGCCATTCATGCCACTATAATAAATATTGCATTGGTTTTCTTCTCTTTTATATTCTAATACTAGCTTGTTGCCTTTTGTCTGTGTTGTAGGTTGATGAGAGAGTTCCTTAGTTGGAGCTTGAGCATCCCTTTCTCTAACTTCCCTAGCGACTATTTTCATAGCCATCATTGCTGAGCTATCCGTCGCCTCCGATGATAGCTCGTTGTAGGATTTGCCTCCTTGTTTACTGCTGTAGTCCCATTCGCACTCACTCATGGTCAGCTATGGCCTAGCGTGTTAGCGAGCGTCATCCTTCTGCTGCTCCAGAGGGGATCACTATTTCGGTCCCTCCTTCCCTTGTTTTGACTTTAGTTGCCTCATCCTTGCCCTTTCACAACCATTTCTCAATGCATGGGGCTTCTCACCCTTTTGTATCTAGACATTGGCAGACCTTGCTTGGTCTGGCACAAGTCATTGAGTTTGTCATGGCAACTATCACTCGGGCTACAAAGACACCACCTTTATCCTACCCTCTTCAAGGCATTATCACTTTTGACACCCAGCCTACTGTGGTAGCCCCTTTGGTAGGATCTCTCTCGCTTAAACAGTTTGGATTTCAACCCCCTTTTGGATCTGTCCCACTTTCACTCTCGACCCTAGGTACTGCTGCCGATGGGTCTTCAACCATATAGGCTTAGAATCTTAATTTGCAGTTTAGCCCCTGTACTTCACTGATTTTACTCTGAATGCCTGTTTTCAGGAGTAAAATGATTGTTTTACCCCTTAAACTTTTAGGAACTTTCCTAAATCATTTTTCTTGCATATTTTACCTTGAATTTCCATTGAATTGTTTTAAATGCATGTTTTAGTGGTAAAATTGCATTTTAACCCCTAGGAAACTTCATTTTGACTAGGATTGCACATATTTGCACATTTGACCCTAGATTTCTTCATAATTGCATAGAATGTGTTTTCTTATGTATTTTTGATGATTTAGGCTTCAGAATATCAGTTTTAATCAGAATTTGGGTTTTCTGCACAAAAGCCCCTAGAATTCTAACTATTTACACTCACATATGCATTTTGCACTTTTTTTCACATCTTTCCACACAAGTTTTCATGCCTTTCCTTCCTTGCTTTGTGCACGTTTTTCTAGCTTGTTCCGAGCTTTGTTTTCTCATCGTTTCCTAGTTTTCGCCTTTAGATTTGTTTTGGCTTTCCATCACCTGAGGGCGTACATTAAAAGGCTTCACAAAGCCGATATTATCCTGGAATGAGGATTATTTTCCCCTTTTTGATTTTCTCGGATTTATCCCAATTTTCGCTAATTTGCGAGACGCTTTCCGAGAATTTCTTGATTTTCACAATTTTCCTCATTGCCCAAAGGCGTACAATAAAGCGGCATTCTCAATGCCTACATTTGACCCTTGGATTAACTTTTCCCTTTGTTTCATTTCCTTACTTTGATTTGGCATGTTTTCAGTCATATTTAGCATGAGCATATAGAATAAGCAAGCATACATCCATAGACCATTAACAATAGGGAAACCTAGAAAGACCGAGTTTTCTCGGGCACATGGAGGTGCCTAACCCCTTCCACTTGCGTAACTAGAATCCTTACCCTTTCTATGGCCCGCATTCATTTGTGCGTTGTCCATTAGGCACGGAGCACACACATACATTCTGCATCTTATTTGCTTTCCAGTTTTCTTGTGTTTTTGGTTTTCCTCGTCTTTCCATTAAAAAACTAAGTGGCAACTCATTTCCTTTTCCTTTTATCTTCCCTTGGTGTTTCCGGGTCTAGTCTCTTCCTCCGGATTTGCCATCTTCACCGTGACCATATCGGGTCTCCTCGAGTGCTTCTACGCACCCGGTAGTAGGAGAGCCGTGCAAGGTTTCCACCGGCATGGTCACAGTATCCATACAAATTCATTTGCATAATTTTTACCGCGTTTTATTGCATTCAATTTGCCATATCTTCCGATTCCAAATTGACTAGGTGGCGAATCCTTTTTTCCTTATCCATCTTTGTTTTGTTTTGGTGTTTTGGAGTTGAGTGTCCTTTCTTGGATTCACCATCTTCGTTGTGACCTTATCGCTTTGCAAGTTTGGCTTTCACACCAACTCACTAGGCCTAGTCTGCCAACATGGTCATTGGAACAGTTCTTGTGACCATGCCCATGGACTAGGACTCGTGAGTTTGGTGTGAAAGTCGAACCTGTGATTTGATGAGGTCACGAAAAAGATGGTGAATCCAAGGAAGGATGCTCGACTTGAAAACACCAATGTAAAGCAAAGAAAGGATAAGGAAAGGGAGTCGCCATCCAGTCTATTTCGAATCAGGAGACAACAAAAATTGAATGCGACAAAACACAGTAAAAACAATGCAAATGAATGTGTGTGCATGTTCTGTGCCTAATGGTTGCAACACATTAGTCATTACAGGCCAAAGAAAGGGTCAGGAAACTTGTTACACATAGGGAAGGTGTTAGGCAACACCATATGCCCAATGAATAGGTCTTTCTTGGCTAGTCCCTCACTTGTGTGGCAAAGGCAGATGTTTGCTTGCTTAGTCTAGGATGGATGAATGCTTAATGCAAGTGAAATGAGTGGAGCGGAAAATGATGCGATCTAATGCTCAGTTGCGCTATATGAGTTCTGGATCGTCGGTCAAAAGAATTCGATATAGTAGACATCATTGCCTTATGGATGAATGTCGAATGCCAGAAAACACAAAGAAAAACCATGTAATGCAGGCAAAGACGTGTGAATGAGTGAAAAATAGAAGATAACCATGCAAGATCAGAAGAGAAATCAAAACAAAGTGATGCGAGGTGCTCATCTAATAGTTTGTTCTGAATCTAGGGGTCAGCCTAGTGATTCGCACTGACTAGGTCTGCTAGGAACTTGTGCTAGCAAGATGTGCCACCTAGTCGCACTAGTAGGCCATGCTAGATGATTTGCAGAATTGCCTAAAAGGTTTTCATCACACTGAAGGAAATGCAGTGATCCAAACGTCCAATGTGATGCATGGGAAGCTTGTATGGGTGATAATGAATAGGTCTGGATGCTTGGATGCAAGTGTGGTTGTGTGGATGCTCCTCCCCATCTACCTCGTCATCGGTTGGGTTCCGATGATGTTTGCAACCATGAACTCAGGCCACCGGCAATGGGGAACCATGCCGATGCTATTGGTGGATCAGTTGTGCTATATGAGTTCTAGACCGTCTGTCAAAAGAATTCAATACAGTAGACATCATTACCCTATGGATGAATGCAAAATGCTGGAAAACATAAAGAAAAACCATGCAATGAGGCAAAGACATGTGAATGAGTGGAAAATAGATGATTACCATGCAAGATCAGAAGAGAAATCAAAACAGAGTGGCGCGAGGTGCTCAACTAATAGTCTGTTCTAAATTTAGGGGTCACACTGGCGATTCGCATTGACTAGGTGTGCTAGCAACTTGCGCCAACAAGCTGCGCCACCTAGTTGCGCTATCGGGCCACGTTAGATGATTTGTAGAATTGCCTGCAAGCTTTTCATCGCATTGGAGGAAATGCAGTGATTCAAACGTGCAATGTGATGCATGGGAAGCTTGTATGGGTGATAATGAATATGTTTGGATGCTTGGATGCAAGTGTGGTTGTGTGGACGCTCTTCCCCATCTACATCGTCATTGGTTGGGTTTCGACGATGTCTGCAACCATTAACTTAGGCCTATTTCTTGAATGTTGGACCATCATATGTGCTTAAGCTTGGATTTTAGGGTAGGTTTATGGTGTATTAGTGTTTGGAGGCTACTTTAAAGTATGAATGGGCTCTGGTGTGGGAAAATGCCTTGTCGCCATTTAGTGTGTTCTTCTAGTGGAATCCACCATTGTGTGGCTACCAAAGTGGGGTGTCTACTATTGTCCCTCCCTAAGCGAGGTCAAGAGGAAGCTAAGATCGATGCTCAGGGTTGACTAGACACCCTACTTGGTGTTCACAGGAAGGTGGTGTTTGCTATTGGCACTGAGTCACTTATTCAGTAGATGCACCAAAAGTCATGACCTATGCTCGGAATGCAGATCTGAATGCTAAAACGATGTTGAAAACACGAGTATGAAAACAATGGTGAAAACATGGATGCTATGATACAAATACAAGTGCGAACACGATGCTGAAAACACAAGTGTTGACAAGGACAAGATGCTAAAACGTGAAAACTAATGTGAATACAATGTAGGAGTGCAAATGCTAGTGCTAATGATGTGTGCTAATGCAGAAACACTACTGGAATGGAAATGCATGTGTTGTATGCTAATGCTTGTAGCCGATGATTACTAATGCAGACGATACATGCCAAATGCTGATGCTGCTATGTGTAGAGCTCCGTTGAGGATATGTGTTGCTCTACGCGATTTTAATGCCAATGCAATGTTAATGTAATGATGCTGTACGTGTTGTGCGGGTGATGATTGTGCGATGTTGGGCGTGCAATGCCGAGGATACTGATCAAGCAAGTAGTGCCACAGAAAGGCCACTAGCACTCAAGTTGCGGGAGGCATGGCAAGCACACAATGCAAAACATTCCAAATTGAGAAGGCAATCCCGAAGACAGGTCACTAGCACTCAATGCTGTAGGAGGCACCACCAAGCACGCAATGCCGATGAGGTGATGATGTAGGTGAGGTAGTATTAAGGGTGATGCATGCAACATAAGGCACGCAAAGTGGAACATACCAAACCAAGAAGGCAAAGTAGAAAATAGGTCACTTGCACTCGATGCAATGGGAGGCACACTAAGCATGCGATGTCAATGAGGTGATGATGCCGGTGAGGTGGTATTGAGGGTGATGCATGCAACATAAAGTGTGTAGTGCGGAACACACCAAACTGAGCAGGTAGTGCCAAGGAAAGGTCACTGGCACTCAATGCTATGGGAGGCATG
>JAMKQA010009673.1:0-23920 GCA_024699735.1 Posidonia australis | reverse complement strand
TGCATAGAATGCATGGAAATTACATGAAATGTGAGGCATGCTAATATGCTAATTTTAATGATGTTTTCTATGAAAAGATAGAAATTATGGCTCATGTAAATGAATGTGGACCCAGTGAGGGGTGGAATGCATGGTGCAAGACCATGAGAGTTTGTGTGGATTTAAAGACCACAGGTATGAGTTGATGCATGATGCATGTGTTTTGCAATGGATTTTTACGAATGAAAAGAGATTTTTGTGAATGTTTTGCAAAGGGAAATTTGCATATGGTTTTAAAAGAAATGAAAGAGATTTGTAGGAACCACAATGGAATCAGGACTTGCCGACGAAGTAGTGAGACCTCTAGAGATGTCGGTGACATGTCCTTGGTTGTGGTTGCCGAGTGAGCGGTCCGGGGTAGGAGCCTCGAGACTGTTGTGGTACTGTAGGACCCAGGGTATGGTAGACCCGGACTATCCTCAGTGTCGGTGCTGGACTGGTCTGGGGTTAGAGTCCCTAGGTGCTCGGGCACCAGGGCGTCTGTAGAGCGCACTCCGTGCTTGTACCAGTGATGGTACATTTTGAGGCTGCGGCCGGGACGGTTGAACTCCAGTACTGGGTGGTTCACCGCGGCACTGCAGTGTGGTGTGGTAACATGGAATCCTCACCAGCTGCTTGAGGCTAAGTCGATCGCCTGTGGCCAGGGTGATGCGACCAGTTTTGATATGAAAAGTGTGATTTTATGCGGATGTGTTTGTGGACTAGTTCCTAGCCCGACATGTGGAAATGTGTGCCAATGGCTTTTAAATGATGTTTTAGGCTAGGAAGGTAGATGAAATGAATTGTTTTCTCCAGTGTTGAGAATAAAGGTTTATGAAAGAGCATGAAATTTTAAAAGAAAAGAAAAGAAAGTTTGAAATGCCATTACTTTCCGAGTTTTCTAATTGCATATGAGATTTTTGGAAATGATGATTTCTGGCAAAGTTTTTCGGTGGAATTTTTGGGTTGTTTTGGGGCGCATACTGGGTGGCATTCTTGTCACTCACGCGTGTTTTCTTGTCCCCTTGTTTTCAGGTGCTGAGGTGTAGGAGCAATCTACTCTGGTGCATCTGTTCGAGCCACATTTGTCGCACACAGGTCTGGGTAGTTAGCTTTATTTATTTTATATTGCTACTTAGTTGCTTTTCATTTCTTTTGGGAAGTTCTTGTACTGTTTTGTAGCACTGGGGTGCTACAATATATATTACAATCATATTATTGTATTATTCCCTTCCTGGGTTCGTATCTCATGAACAACGAGAGAAAAAATTATGGGAAATCTATTTCACTTGGTGGTGATCTCATAGCTAAGTATTTAATATGATTGTAATATGTATTAAAAACTGTTTTCCAAAAAAAATATAATGAAATCAAGAGAGAACTATATAATTAATAGAATTAGTGATTTTAAGTCCTAAAATCACATCAACAACACTCATATCCTTCATTTCAAATTTACTACAAAGAACGACTTTGTCGCATTAATATTACTTAAGTTAAATCCAAACAATAATATATCATCCACATATAGGTATAAACAACGTATTTACCATTATCACTTCGGAAATAGATACACTTATCAGGCTCATTAATACTGAAGTTAAAAGAAGATATCATTTGATCAAACTTTTCATACTATTGTTTAAAGGCTTGTTTTAGTCTATACAAGAACTATATAAGTTTACACTCCTTTCTTTCATTCTTTGAAGCTACAAAACTTTCTGATTGATCTATATAAATCTCCTCTTGGAGATCACCATGTAGAAATGCAATTTTTATATTCATTTGATGTATAGTGATATCATATATAAATGTTAGTAGAACAAGCACTTTGATTACAGTTAAACGAAAAACAAGTGAATAGGTATCAAAATAGTCTATTTCCTCTTATTGTATAAACCCCTTGACAACCAATCTGACCTTGTACTTATTGGTTAATCCATCTAGATTTAGTTTCTTTTTAAATATCCAATTATACCCAATAGTTGTACACCTAGGAGGTAAATCAACTAATTTCCATGTCCCATTAAAGCAACTGATTGAATTTCATTATTGACAGATTCCTTTTAAAGCTTTGCTTGAGGTAAAGTCATAGTTTGCTTGAAGGTTACAGGATCATTCTCCATATTGAAAGTAATAAAATCACTTTCAAGATCTTTACATGTCTTAGCTCTCTTACTTCTCCTAAGTTCAGTTATTCCCACAAACTGATTTAGTCTAGAAATAACATCATCAGGTTCATCCCCCACATATGCCATCCTTTCCACATAAGCGGAAATGGAATTAGTAGTAAAAGTAGGAAAAAACACTTTAGAAAGCACCCGTCTTCTTAGGAAACACATTCTCAATAAATGTTGCATCACGAAATTCTACTATATTGTTAACATGTATGCTTAAAACATCAAAACTTATAACTAAAAATCTATAGCCATAGTTAGTTTTCATATAACCTAAAAATATATCTACTATTTTAGGTTCCAATTTCTTTCTCTTGTGTTCTGGGATTAGTACTTTTGCAAAACATCCTCACACTTTGACATATTTGAGACGAACACCTCTGCAAAGCTTAAAAGACTAATTTTTTTATGCTTATTGAAAACTCTATTCAAAATATAGCAAGTCGTATTTAAAACTTCCATCCACATAAAAGTAGGTAATCCAAAGCTTTGCAGTAGAATATGGGTTATATTTTTCTGTTTTGCTATCCCATTAAACTGTGATAAATAAGGAACTGTCACCTTATATACAATATTGACACTTTAATAGTATTGTTAAAACAAGTTAGGTGTGTATTCTTTACCCCCTATTAAATCTTAATTTTTTGAGTACCTTACCAATTTATGTTTCATATTGACTTTTATAAATTAAAAATATATTAAGAGTCTCATCTTTACTTTTCAGTAAATAGACATAATAGTATCTACTACAATCATCAATGAATGTGAGGAAATATTACTTATTATCTTTAGTTATCAGGCTATTAAATTCACAAACATTTATATGCACTAAATGAAGTATATCAGATTTTCTATCAACAATATGAAATGGTTTCCTAGGTTATTTAACCTGCACACATATTTCATATTTATGTTTCCTATCAATAGCAATCCTAGAAATAATATTCAAATTCATCAATCTTATTAAGGAATCAAAATTAACATGTTCTAAATATTCATGTCAAATATCAGAAAATTCAATATTATAAATGATAGAATAAACATTATCATTATTCACATTATTAACATGTTCGATATGAAGCTGAAATAAATCTTCAACGTCACACAAATAACCTTTTCATAAAAAACACCAATACTTAAATGTTAAACAATAACTTTATTATATTTACAATCTAACCGAAAACCCCTTCTAACTAATATAAGACCACTCAGGATGTTCCAACATATCGTAGAAGCATGTCTGACTTTGTGTAAAGTCAGAACCTTTCCAAAAAGAAACATCAGGTCCACACGACCCTTGTCCTTCACATTTGTTATCATCACATCCCTAAACATCACTATCCTCCTACTAAAGACACAAACAAAGACTTGTCAGTGCAAACATACACATTAGCCCTTGTGTCAACAATCTAGTAATGTGATTCATAAATAATAAAGCGATTAAGTTCTACAGTAATATACCCATTATTGTTTCCAAAAACAAAGATCACCATATTGACCAGCACTTCATCCGTGGCCCCAAGAAACTTGACTTTTTTGGATGAATATTCCTTCGCCCAATATCCAATTTGACCACAATTCCAGCATAGTTTATTCCTAGGTTTTCTCAAGATCTTAATCTTTACTTTAATTTTTGTTTTTGATTTTCCTTTTGGATCTTTACTTGGCTTGTTACCGTCACATTGACTCAGGCATTGCTCTCCACAGGCATCACATATTTCTGACACTTATGTTCTTCCTTTATTACCCTGTCAATCATAAGATCGTTAAGGGTCAAATTTCCCTTCTTATACTTGAGATTCAGACCGAAATCCTCCCAAGACTTTGGAAATTCCTCAATGATTGACATGACAATAAATTTTTTGAGAAGCTTCATGACTCTCTTCAAGGCCATGACATGGGAACAAAAATTCATAAGCTTGATCGATCATTGACCTTAGTCCTTAATATTATATTTTTGACCTAGAACACCCTAAAGCGCCTTTGCTATTGAGGAAGAGGAGGTACTATATACATCAAACAATACATTGGACAGTCTTGATAGTATACAACAACGAGTCAATTGATTCTTCTCCTTCTACTCATTGATTTTCTCTACGTTTGTAGAATCAAAGCATCTGACTCAAGATGGTCAAACTCTATAAAGGATAGCAACCCTAACATGGCTAACTAGATCTACACATGTTGTCTATTGCCAATGTTTGAAGTGGAGATCGAAGAATTTCTCTGATATTTCAACCATGTCTACCCTAGATCTAATTAAGACAGTACTAGACATGTTAAGCAAGTATATTTTCTCTTAGCATGTTAAAACCAATTGTGGAACTATATAAATACATATATTGATTAACATGCCAATTAAAGCCATGATATAAGATTCAGTAAACGTCATGAACAACAAATACATGCAACAGTAACAAAATAGAGAAATAGAGTTAAAACTTATCTGATCGAGTCATCTCAAAGGACTAGTCTTAAAGAAAATAATTGTTAGAAATAGTACATTATTTTGATGATAACTTAAATCATTGTAAGTACATATTTTCATAAATATTAAAGGATAAAAAAGATTATAAGTGTTTTCTGTATAATTCTCAATTGTATGCAAGTGTTTATTCAAAGTAACAGAAACGGCATACCGGAGACAAAATCGGCATACCGTTTCAGTAAAAAACGGTATGAACAACGGCGTTCCGCTGGATGAAAAGAAGTATTGAAAACGGCATACCGTTTCAGTAAAAAACGGTATAAGCATCGGAACTCCGGAACAGATGAGAAGATGAAGACAAAGCTAAACAACGGCATACCGTACTAAAACGACATACCGTTTCAGAAGAAAACGGTATACCGAAGGATTTTCGACATACCGAAGGATTTTCGACATACCGATTTGCTCGTGGATTGCAGATTAAAGATCATTTTTGACATACTGAGGCCAAAACGGCATACCGTTGGACTAACCGTTTACGACCGTTTTATAGTCGTTAAACACATCTCGAGGCGATCCTATGGGTATAAATAGGATACGTACAATGCCTGAAAAAGACACCATTGAGAAATACTTGTAATACTGTCTGTTGTTTTCATTTTCATTCTCCTCACGAGATTTCATTGTGTAATCATCGTTGTATTCAATCTCTGTGAGAGGGAAAACTCTGACATCTGTAAAAACATTAAAGCAAATGGCTCTAGCTTCTCGGGGATAGAGAAGTGGGAAGAGCAAGGAAGGAGTTGGTGGTGTAGCTAACAAGTAAGTCCTTTTAATTTAATACGGGAAAAATCTCAAGGGGTCTTGAGGAATGGACTAGGCTGGGTTGCCGAATCACTATAAATTCTTTGTGTATATCAATTTCTCTCATCCTTTTCTTGTATGTTTACTAGTTGCATAAGTAGAAAATCTTGATTAAATTTAGTTAATAATATCCATTGTCTGCAATTACTATTAAATTACAAAAAATAGGTAAAGTAATTCTGAAATTGAAAATTCTTTATTCACCTCCCTTCTAGAGAGGCCTTTCGATCCAACAACAATGACCTACAATTGGTATATAGGGTTTCCAAGCTTTTCCTCTCACGATAAAAGGATCACAATAGGTAGAGAACGTACCAGGTTCTCGTCTACACAACGATTATACCTCAGTTGCTTGCTGATTCAAGTAGCACACAATTCATTGCAAGGGAACATAGAATGCAAAAGAGGAAATAAGAAAAACGAGTGTAACATAGAGGAAGTCTTCTCAAACCATCCCTACTCTTGTCTCATATAACTGTCCCCACAATCCTGACGATTTCCACGTGGTTTTGAAACACTTAATGAAGGACATGATTTGAGAGACAAATCTTAGTTAATTAAGGTAAGACATTAATTAACTTTGATTAGCCATTGTAATTTTGTATAAAAAAATATCTAGAGACCGTAGACCATTCCCTTAAGCCTGGAAGCATGAGCTTGGCCTAATGCAACACAGGTGCACACACATATGTGGTCATCCATGTCTTGTCCAAGCTCTTGTGAGCAATTGTTCTAGGATTTCTTGAAAATAGACTCATCTAAGTTTTTACTATTCACTAATGTGGAACTAGAGACCCATACTTTTGCACAAAACTACCTTCTAAAATAATCCCTCTAAAATATTTCCTCTCTTGGACTTACACCTTTGGACATATTATTAAACATTTAATCCTTATTAACAAAGACAATGTAATGGACTTAACATGAACATCATTTAATCAAGTATCATAGACCTAATTAGACCTAACTTAAACCTGATTAATTAAATATTCAACATTTGTTACAGTTGGCTACTCATTCTTCCTATGAAGCTCTCTCCTCCTTTAAGGTCGACTGCTACTCCATCTCCTCCTTAGTCAAATCTTATCTCTCGACACCAATTTTCGTAAAGTGATACACTTAGATCTCTTCATCTTGCTAGGATTCCATGTTTTTTTTGAAATTCTGCTTTTGTTTTGACGTAGATTTAAGTATTACACTTAGATCTTAAGTATTAACACTTAGATCTTTTGTTTAGATGTAGATCTTAAGTATATTACATAAATCTTAGCTTTTTGTATATAATATTTTTATTTTTTTATGTTCTTTTTTGTATTTTGATGTTGATAACTTGATATTGCATAGATCTAACTTAATATAGGTAAAATTTAACCTAAAAATTCTATAAAATCATTAAAAATAAGTAAATAAAAAATCAGTAAAATAATAAGAAGTTGAAAAAAAAAATTGAAATTTTGCAAAAAAATCAGAAATATTAGTAAATAAAAATATCTCAAAAAAATTTAAAAATCATAGGAAATTTAAAAAAATAGGAAACATATTTTAAATGCATGAATATTTTTTTCATGTAATTAATCTCATTTAATTTTTTGTTTTTAACTTTTACAATGTCAAATTCTAATAAATATTAAAGTAATGGAAGTAGAAATAAAGAGAGAATTACTAATTTTGATGATCTAGGATTATTACATGAATATTCTATCAACAACAACACACAAAAAATAAATGCAAATATAGTAGAAAGAGAATGATGAATAGAAGTATTACAATATTAAAGCAACACATTGTTAATAGATGCAATAATGTCATTAAGTGCAAGTCATGTCCAATTAACATTCATGATCAAATGAGAGAATTACAAAAAAACACAAAATCCAAAAAAAATGATAAAGCAAAAAGAGATGAAAGATTCAAGAAGATTCTATTTAGGGAATGAGAGAGTGAGCCTATCCCTGTACAGACTCAGACAATGATACGGTACGTCCCCTCAATTGTCAAACTTAGGAAAAAAGAAACATATATTGGAGAGTTATAATGGAGTCAAGAAATAAAGAATGACATAAATAGTAGACTCAGAGATTCTATAATTTTGGAAATATCAGTCACAACAAGGGAAGTGGAAGTGGCAATAGCAATACTAGTAGCAGTGAATAGAAAGATAAAGGTAAAAGTATTGCAAGAATGTTTAGAACGTATAGTTAAAGGTATAATAATCTACATTCAGTAATATGTAGAAAAGAAAAGTCGAAACAGAAAACTATCAAAGACATGTTTAGAAATACTAAAGAGAAAGTCAAGATGTGGCCAAATATATGTTTTTCAACATTATTCTGGTGAATAGTATAAAAAGACTGTATCTACAACATATACTTTATGTAGCGGCTAAAGAAGATATTGAAGTAAAAGCACCAACTAATTATGAAATAATGAGCAAATATATCAAATTAGAGAAAGAAAAGTAAAAAAGTTACATCAATGGCATGAAACGATAATGGTTGACCTATGAGACCACTATTATATTTGATGGTTGGACAATACTACCAGAAAATAGATCATCAATTTTATGATTTACTGTGATAGTCGTATAGTTTTTTTGAAGTCCATTAATTTTTCTGATGTTATCAAAAATCATAAATACCTTTATAGACAAATAGTGGAAGTCATTAAACAAATGAAACCATTTAATGTGATTCAAATTATCATTGACAATGACAGTGATTTCAAAAAAATCAATGAAAGAATCATATTTAAATATCCTATTTTTAGGACACCATGCACTGCTCATTATATTTATTGGAATAGTTTTATATTGAAAAAAGTAAAGACTGAACTATTAGTTATATAAATAGACTTCTCTACTCATAGTCAATTAATTTTAAGTTGGATGTTTATATTTCAACAATATTAATATAATACTTAAGAACTTTGAAAAACAAAATTGGTGGAGAAGACTATTAGGGAAGTAAAAGTTGTAACAAACTTCATTTACAACTACTACTACTTATTGACCTTTATAAGATTACCCAAGTATTGTAGTGGTGACTTGATCTGTCCTAGACTTACTCGATTTGCAACAAACTATACTACTCTTTATTCAATGATTAATAAAAGAAGTAAACTAAAATACATGTTTAATTCACAAATGTAGTTTAGATACCATAAGAGTGACTCTCCAATTGGTAGGAGAATAAACTTTATAGTAGCCAAGCTTTTGGGAAGAACGCTCGAAAGGCAGTCAACATAATAAAACTGGTTTCGAAGGTCCTTCTCTTGGTAAATGGAGAAAAAAAACCTAAGATGGGTTTGTTGTATGAGGTGATAAAGTTGATGAAAGATGCAGTGAATAATGTAGCATATAGATCTTCAAAGGGATACTTGAAGATTATAGATTAAAAATGGTGCAAGATACTTTTTCAGCCATTGCATGAAACTAGTAAGCAATTTGAGATATAAATTTATATTTATCATAATTATGTTTACATCATAATTGATTACTTAATATTTTTTCTTTGTAAATGTAACATATTATCTGAACTTGTGTTTCCAATACCATCATGAACTTGGAAATTGTACTGATTTAGTAGCTTCTGTGAAAATGGTGATAAAGAAGTTAGAGTCAAATATGGATATTCAAGCACAGACCTTGAATGAAATCAAATACTTTAAGGATCAAATGTTAGGATTTAAAGAACCTCAAGCAATTCGTGCTTGTAATATAATGATTCTAAGTAAAGATTTGAATATTATTTCTTTTATTTCATAACATTACATCATAATATGGGTAATAAACTAATAATGCAATATTATATTTCGGATGTAATATCATATTTCAGATGAATAGTGGATACTCAATGGAATAAATACTCCAAATTTGAGGAAAATTACAATAAAGATTTTATCTCAAATCGTTTTAATTTAAGGATGTAAAAGAAATTGGAATACATTTAAACTCATCCACACAAAAAGAAGAAACGAATTAAAAACTCAAAGATTGAATGATCTTGTGTTTATATATTATAAAATGAGGTTGAAAATGAAACATATCAGAAAGGAAGAAGACAAAGATCACTTGAATCCAATTGATTGATGTATATATACAATAAGGACGAACATGAGGATCCTATACTTAAGTGGTTGCAAGAAAATAAAAAGATGAAAAATATTGTAAATCAAGTTCGAGAATTGCTATTGAAATGGATATTGATATTGAAGAATACATGAGTTCATCAAGACATTCTCATAGTAGAACTCCAGGCCTAGATAATAAGGATGAGGTAGATGATGATTCTACATAACCACTAGATATTCATAAAGGCAATAGTAGTGGATATGCAACTCCACTTATAACTGAAGATTCACAAGGAGAAAGTCAATGGTCACTTAACCCATTCACAAGAGAATATGCATTCACACATGGCACATAATATGAGGTTATGGAGTCTAACGACCATCAAAACCTAAAACCTTATCATATCATTATAGAAGAAAATCTCATGAAGACACAACAAGAAATTCAAATTCCTTGAGCAGTTATACTAGGAGTAATTTATTTAGAGTCACTTGACTCTCTAAATACTTATGATCCTATAAACTCTTATGACTATAATTCTTTTGGAGATGATTTTTATGAACAATCTGAATATCACTCTAAAATTGGATAGACAAAAACTTCATTTTTCTATATTCCAAGCCAACAAAGTAAATGGGATGTGAACTCTATCTTAAATTATGCACCACTATCAATAGAATATAAGCAACAACTATGTTAAGGTCCTCTAAGTCAAAATTATATCCCTCAACAACCTCAGGCAATATTTATTCTACAATATTCATTAATAGGATTTCTAATTTAACTGCTACTGTCATAGTATCACTACTATATTGCTAAATATCAATCATATTATAGTCATTTGTCTTGGTACAACTATGTGTTGTGGAGAGAATCTCAAATTCAATGGCAAATTTATTGTGACCACAATATGGCTGAACAACAAGAAAATTTTGATCAACCAAAGCATTTTTTGTGGTATTAAATATATGTGAGATAACTTTTATGAGTACATTTATTTATTACATTTTTTACATATTATTTATATTTTAGGATATTTGTATTAAGTTCATGTAGCGTATTTCAATATGATATATATTTAAAAAGTTAATCTAAAATAGCGTTTGGTAACGCTTATGGAAAAACAGATTATTCTCATAAACAACGTTTTTAAAAAAACTAGTCTTCACAGTTTTTTTATAATCAGCTTATTTGACAGCTTTTATGTACAAACAAAAGGCTAGCTTAATGAAATAATCTAGCTTAAAAAAAACTGTTTGCTTCAACTTTTCATGAATACGTGCTTTTTTTCATAAGCTGATTCTAATAATCATTACCAAATGGACCTTAAGTAATTTTAAATGTAGATTATTACTTGTTTTAACTTATTCAAGAATTTCAAGTCAAAATTTAAAGTTTTTTGACTATTTCCATAAACTTTGGCAAATTTACTGCATTTCCATTAACATTTCCACCGATGTCTAATACGTTTTTTATTTTTGTCAGATCAAAGTCCAACACAAAACCGATATTTATAACATTGCTAAGGTCTAAAAGCACTAGAAACAACAATCTAGACTAATAAGATAATTTTTCATATGACTTCCAAAGAAAAGTTGGCCTCCCTAAAGCCAGTGAATAAGTACCTAGAACATAAGCAGTACTTTATCTAATTAAAAATGAACTCTAAATATATTAATGTTTATTAAATAGTTTACCAATTGCTAAATTCATGATGTGATCTCATGTAAGCCATGTCAAAACTTTAAAACAAGATAAAAAAGCACAGGAGTATCAAAATAGAAGAGGGGGAAAAACCCATGCGTCTCGTTGTGTATCTTAGTGCATACACCATCAGTTATCTTTTTTGGATGACAAAGGTAAAATCATCTGTACAATGATTGCTAGTGCACAAGGCAATGTGATAAAGAGCAAACACTGCTTCAAACCATGACAAAAAGCAAGTCCGTAAGAGTTTGAACAAGTGGCATCTAGATATGGTGAAAAGATTTTGATTTTTTGCATACATTCCCACTGAAGTCTCAAAGTGTAGAAACTTACATTGCTTCCGCAGCTTCCATTCTTTATGTACCCCTGCAAACAGCTTGATTTTTTTAATACAACAGACATCAAGTGGATGCAAGAGCACATGATCATGCAAGTACATAGTACCATATTAGATAATTAACTCACCTGAAATATGGTCTGAATCTGATCCTGGGAAATTATCTTGTCCATCTTCCGCTCTATTGCTTTGACTTAAGCACACAATGCATCCTGAACATGATGAGAATGAAAGGCTGAAGTAAACCAATTTGAGTTGCTCATCTTCACAGCTTCTCTCTTGGTTGGCAAGCCTAAGTTCATCTTCAAAACAAAGTAGTCAAGGTGGCTGCCGATGTACATCTGAGAACATCAGTTCGCAAACAATTAGTAGAGCTTAAACAATGGCTCTGAGGTATCTATCAATCAGCGATTTTTGTAGTTGTATCCAAGAAAAATAGGGGCAATAGATCCATCAAGACTGAAAGCTGCAAGAAATGCAATGGCTAAATATTCTCTTAACCGTTAAGCTTAGTCTACAAGGTAACATCCATCATAATGATATAGTAATATGGTGGTTGTACTGGTGGTTGGAGCACCAGCCATGCTCGTGATATAGATAGCCAACACCATACTAATTCCATGTCTAAAAGATGGGTTTTTTTTAAATGTCAAGTTTAAAATGTTTTCGAATAATCACAATAAAGAAAATGTAGGTGGTTCCCATGTAAGCTTTGAGCACTTACTTCAGAAAATATTAACAGAAAAAAAGAACAAGTGGTTTGTAATTTTTCCACAAATAAACATCTGACCATTTTGGTTTGTTCTTTTTGCATTTTTGTGATTTTTCACCTTACTGCCAAATAGTTAGAGACTTTCCTCATTGTAAGTGAAACATTAATTTATATCCTACAAAAAGAGTGAGGGAAGATAAGCAAACCTTGTTAACAGAGCAGATCCCTCTGACTCCATGTCTCACATTTCAGATCCACCTTGGCATGGGAGACCAATCCCCAAGTAACATATAGTTTCCAACATACGCCAGAAACTCACCAGCAATCCCCACAAGGGCAAAAGAATAGGTCTCTAGAATGATAGAGATGGTTTTCAATAAACAAGCAGTAAATAAAGGTGTTGATTTTATAAAATGTGAAAAACTGCAAAGCTAACCGTTTTTAAATGTTTAAATTGGCATTCTAAAACAGAAACTTGTGTCTTTTCATTGTGATGACTATAAGCACCTGTGATTCTCAAATTCTTTAGCTTTGATGCCATTTATAATCTCACTCATACTTTTTAGAATATCATCGATTTGAGGGTGACTCATGTCATCAGAAGTAAAAACATGGGTCGCATTATTGACCTCTATCCAACTACAACCAGGATTTTTTCTTATGCCCCTTTCTTTCATAACTTTCCTAACCACAGCAACATCATCTGATTTGCCAGCATCAAAATATATATTAGCTAGTAGCACATAGCTTCCAGAATTCTTAGAATTAAATTTACATAAATTTTTCACAGCATATTCCGCAAGTTCTGTGTTGCCATGAATTTTGCAAGCACCAAGCAAAGCTCCCCAAACAGCCGCATTAGGTAGGATAGGCATTTTATCTATCATTTCTTTTGCTTGGTAGAGAAGTCCAGAACGTCCTAAAAGATCGACCATGCAGGCAAAATGCTCGATATTTGGATATATATTGTGATCTTTCATCATTGAATCAAAATAAAATTTTCCTTCTGACACAAGCCCAGAGTGACTACAACCAGATAGTGCAGCAACATAGCTAATATGATCAGGATTCACCCCTTCAAGTATCATACTCTCAAAGACCTGTATGACTTTTCTCCCGGTACCATTTTGAGCATATCCAGACATCATTGAATTCCAAGAGACCAAATCTTTATTAGCAATCGAATTGAAAACTTGCTGTGCCTCATGAATCCTTCCACACTTTGAATACATTGTAACCATCCCATTTGCAACAGAGGTATCAGTATCTAAGCCTGCTTTGGCTATCTGAGCAACTATTTGACTGCCAAGATTTAAGGAACCTGAATAAGCACAAGCACTTAAGAGAGTTACAAAAGTAACCCAGTCTGGCTTCACTTTTCCTTCTCTATGCATCAAAATGTACATTTTGAAACCCTCTTCCCAAAGACCATGTTGTATATAAGCTGCTAACATTGAGTTCCAAGTGACCAAATTCCTTTCAGGCATCTGCTTGAAGTATGAAATTGCATTAGGAAGATCACCTGCATGAGAATGCACGGTTACCATACTTGTCCAAGAAATAATGTCTCTTGTAGTCATTGACTGGAAGACACAGTCAGAATTCTGAAGGCTCCCACACTTTGCATACATCACAAGAAGAGCATTTGACACAGGAATGTAGGAATCAAGACCAAGTTTAATGGAATGGCAGTGTAGCTGAGTTCCAAGATCCATATCTTTGCTAGAACAAGCTCCCAAGACGGTAGCAAATGTAAATTGATCTGAGGCCACCCCCTCCTTCATCATCTGGTTGAACAAAAAAAGACCTTCCTCTACACATCCAGATTGGACACATCCTGCAATCATGGAGGTCCATGATGCCGCATTGTGATTTGTGAGACCATCAAAGACCCGTTTTGCTATTACCAAGCAGCCACATTTTGCATACATATCCACCAACGCAGTTCCAACATATACATCAACATCTGCTTGGCATCTTAATATTCGAGCATGAAGATGTCTGCCCGATTCCAAGTCAAAAACACTTGAACAAGCACTAATAACACTTGCATAAGTCAGAGAATCAGGTTCGATACCTTCATTCTGCATCTCTACGAGCATCAAAAGTGCCCTAATGCCATAACCATATTGAGACAATATCGAAATTATCGTGTTCCATGAAATAACATCTCGATCTGGCATCTCATAAAACATCTTTAGAGCTTGATCTACACTGCCCAGTTTTGAATAACCTAAGATCATCCTATTCCAACTTAACAGATCTGGCTCACTCATTTGCTCAAAATGCTTCGCAGCGAATTCCATCGATCCACACTTGACATACATATCCAAGAGAGAAATTTCAACATGTGGGTCTCTAACCAAACCAGTTTTATTACCAAAACCATGCAACTGCAAACCCAACTGATCACACTCAATACCACCACACGCCTTCAACGCACACGACATAGAAAACTGATTCGGTCGACAACCAAAATCGCAAATCATCGAAACAAACACTCTCATCGCCTCATCGCACTCTCCCATCTGCACATACCCAGACATCATGGCATTCCAAGAAACACAATCCCTGTCAGACATTTCATCGAATAACCGTCTAGCATCACACAGCCGACCACCATCACAGAACCCAGTGATCATCATATTCCAGGAAAAGACATTAGGATGGCAGATACATTGGAACACATTGTAAGCTTCATCAAGTGATCCGCAGCCGGAGTACATGTTGACGAGATGGTTCTGCAGGAAAGTTGACGACGAGAGGCCCATGCATATCATGCGAGCATGGATCTTCCCAGCTTGTGCAATGTCGTGGCTGCCACGGGCTCTCATGGCGTTGGCAAACCAACAGGAGAGATCCATGTAGGACGTCGTGCCGATGGCGGTGGTGGTGGTGATGGCGGTGGTGCAGTGACGATGGCATGGCTGCAGTGGAACAAGTCTCAGACGTGCGAGCTGCAACATGCGAAGATTTCACGATGAACCCTTGACTTCCACTGATTTGGAATAGACAGACGTGTGTTTCTATTGTAAAGTTCGTTTGCAAATAGTTTATTTTATATAGTGGCTGCTACAAATATGATCTAATTGTATGTAGTAATTTGCTACTTAATGAAGATTAATGGTCATCTTGTCGGTATCACGTGGTCATCCAGCTCGCTACTTATAAGGATTGACATGACTTAGATAACCCGATCCGTCCCTTGGAATTTGAAACAACATTTTTGTTTAATGTTTACCATTAGCATTAGCATCTAAACTTCAGTGTTTAGTATTAAGTATTTACCATAACTCCAAGATCTTACATATCAAGACGAAAAGAACCATTTTTATGGGTTTTTTTGCTCAAATATCGTCCTTCAAAGTCGTATTTTCGTTAATAGCCTCCTTACACTGAAAATTACATGTATACATTTACAAATTTGAAAATTTTACCTGTATGCACTTGAATTAATTTAACCTTAAACAACGTCAAGATCCCACATTAATTTGCTATGAAATTACGTTATTGTTTCTATGACGTTTGCATAAAAGCCAAGGACTCTTTTCTATTTTTTCATTTTCTTCTTCGTCAACTTCTCTTTTTCTCTTGTTGCTGCTATCTTTATCTCCAACGGCCACCGTCATCTGCTTTTCGGTCACCAAGCAAGGTTTGCTTCTTCTTTGTCACTGGCTACCAAGTAAGGTTTTTTTCTTCTTCTTCTCCACCGACCACCAAGCAGGGTTCTCTCTTTCCTCTCTGTCGACGGCCACCAAGCAAGATTCTCTTCTTCCTCTTTGCCCGCGACCCTCATCTTCTACGTCATTATCTTCCTCCTATTCCTCTTCTTCCTCTCCAGTGTCCATGTCCACAGGAATGGATTTGTCGTTCGTGCCGGTGTACAACCTCCAACCATCGAGATGTCTTTGCAATAAGTCGTGTCGACTGTACGAATCTTCCTAAGAAGGTTTCAAAAACAGGAGGTTTTGGATGTGTCTAAGTTAAAGAGTAAGTAAGAAATAGATTTGCTTACAACGTGTTTGGTAAAATTCTTCAATTAGTCTTTCTTCATATTGTAGGATATATCTTCAACATACAACTTCTTCTAATGAATTGAAGGTGAAGTAACTTCCAATAATTCATCAATGGACGAGTTGATTTTGATGAAACTAGCTTCAATTTATCTTCAACATACAACTTCTTCTAGTGGATTGAAGGTGAAGTAACTTCCAATAATTTATCAATGGACGAGTTGATTTTGATGAAACTAGCTTCAATTGAAGAAAAAAGTGATGAAACATAGTTATGTCTTGTAGAAGTAAAAAAGTTGTGTTTACATATATTTGTAGCTTTTATCCTTCTTCTATATATTTCAATTGCAATGATGTGTACTTGATGTGTATTATACATCTTCAAGTGTTCGATGTATTATTTTTAAATGTCAATCAATAGAACAATCAAGTGTGTCATATAAAACATATTTTAATTACTTCATGAGTTAAGTTCCTTAAGAAAAACAAGATATCAAGATTGTTTTTTCATTTAGAAGCCGATACAAAGTCAAGGTAGAATCAAAAGCATAGATAAATAGATGCCTAGAATTTCAAATGGGTTGAGCAGTGAAAAATCAACATACCAACAGTATCTAATTAATACTCGCTCTCAAGACATGATATAAATATATCTTTCTTTTAGAACAATCCAAGGTTAGTACTATGATGTCGAAAATGATCAATGTAATCCCAAAAAAAACATTCAAATTACTCAAGAGCATGGCACATCTAAAAAGAAGACATCATTTACATTGAAGATTATTTATATGCAAACATACTGCTCGATTGGAAATCAGATTAATGGTACTTGAAATAATAGTGCTTAATCAAAGTAGATGAGTCTCTTTGTGCCAGACAAGCATGTGATCTGAATGGAGTCATAAATCAGAACCATTTTCGAATTTTCAGGGGAATAAAAAGTGGTTAAGTGATGCATCTATGGGCACATAGAAGCTATAGCAGTCATAGTGCCCTAGTTCAAGCTCCAATTTAGCATTAAATGAAAGGCTAACCTACTAATAAATGCACCATCAAATCTCAGAACAAGCACAAATTAAGAAAAATCAATACACTAAAAGGACTACTTTAAAATGTCAACTACATCAACGTAGTATGAAGGAAAATACCCATCATAAAATGAGAGCCAAATTTTCAAAATAAAATCCTCAGGAAATGATCAGCAACTGATATTGTTTCTATCCCTAGAGCCAAAGTTAGTTAGCATCTCATTCTACAACGACAATAATTTTTGAACTATAGGAATTCATCACTTCAAAGCAATTAGAAATAAATGGGCAGGAAACGGTGAGCAACTGATATTGTGGCTATCTCATGTAGGAAATATACTTTGAGATATTTTATTTTGATAATGATAAAATTAATGCTAATATTATTTGAGAAATGTTTTAATTCGTATATTCTGAAGCATGTTTTAAAAGAAGATCTCATGAAAATTATACATAAAGCAAGAATCATGAAGACAAAATCAAGTTGATCTCAAAGTAGAAGTCAAAGGAAAATATTCATGAAGATTTGATGTTCAATTTATATCTGTATTAGCAAATTAGTCGATGTAGCAGTGTAAATTATTCATGTAAAATCAAAATATAAGTTAGATTGTTTTCGACACACTGAAATTCTTGGGTATACCGAAAACTGCGAATACAATGAGAGGTCTAACAGTCACTTGATTCGGCACTTCGAGGATTATCGACATGCCTAGTGAGGAAATTTTGGTTAGCATACTAAAATATTTTAGTATACTGAATTGGCCATGAGTTTTGGCATACAAGGGAAAACAGCAAACTGAAAATTTCTGATCTACCGTTTTAACTATCCATTGCTGACCGTTAAAAAGGCGTTAGAAACAAATTTGGCACCATCAAACTACTATAAATAGAGGTCCTATTACCTTGGTGTAGACACACATTGATAGACTTGCTATATTTGCTTCAGTTAGAGAAATTTATGAGTTAAAAATATCATTCCAAAGCTACAAAAAGCCTGAGTAAAGCAAAAAGAGAGCTATGACTTCCATTCTCCATTGGACTTCAAGAGTTCATCACTCAAGGGATTAAATTTCATCTTTATCAAGGTTCCTAGTTTCTCGAGTTGTGACAAGTGGTAAGAGGTATACAAGGAGTTAATAGAATCAACCAGCAAGGAGTTTTTAGTTTAATAGAATCTCAAGAGAATCTCGAAAAATGGACTAAACCAGGGCTGACCGAACCATTATAAAATCCTTATCATTCTCATTGTCTCTCATTCCATTCTATGCTTGTTTAATTTAGTCATTTCAACTATCTTGTTATACTTGTGCCTATAATTATCAAAGAACTTAAAAAGGATTAGGTAAAATTAAAATTAACTAAACTTCTCTATTCACCCCCTCTAGAGAAGCCTCTCAATCCTACATTAATTTGTATCAGAGCGGGTTTATCTAAGTTTTAGATATAATCATTTATAGATATGGCTTCTTCTTCTTCAAACATTAATTTGGTAAAGGGATGAAGTATAGATAGACCTCCCTTCTATGATGAAAACAATTATAATTATTGGAAATGTAGAATGATCATCTATTTAAAATCTATTAACTATGAGTTATGAGATATTGTGATCAATAGATTTACTGAAAATAATAAATCATATAGAGAATGGAATGAGGAAGAAAAGAGGACAATATCACTTGATGCAAATGGCTTAAATATTTTTCTGACCATACTGGAACCGACCCTCGTGCGTAGGAGACGCACAAAGAACCGAAAAGGTCACGGCGAAGTTGATGAATCCAAGGAATGACATTTGACTCAAAAACACCGAACGAAAACACGAAAAAAGAAAAACGATAAGGATAAAACAGAGTCGCCACCTAATCTTTTAAAAGACGGAAAAACGAGGAAAACCGGATGCAATAAAATACGAGAAAAACAATGCAAATTGAATGCAAATGTATGCATGAATGTGTGTGCATGCTCCATGCTTAATAGATGCAACACATGGGTCACTACAGGCCAGGAAAAGGATAAGGATTCCTGTTACGCATGAGAAAGGTATTAGGCACCCCCGTACGCTCGAAAAATCGATCTTTTCAGGTCTTTCGCTCACTTGTGTGCCGCCTAATGCAAATGATCATCCATGCTTGCTAAGTCTAAAGTGGATGTATGCCATATACCATGCTGATGCTAGTGATGTGAATGAGGCAGAAGTTTGATGTAAATGGGCTCAATTACGCTTTGTGAATCCTAGACTGTGATCATGCCGGTGGAACCTTACACGGTTCTCCTCTATTCGGGGTGCGTGGAAGCACACGAGGAGTCCCGATACGGTCACGGCGAAGATGGTGAATCCGGAGGAAAAAATTACACCCGGAAACACCAAGGAAAGATAAAAAGGATAAGGAAAGGACTCGCTACCTGGTCATTTAATGGAAAGACGAGGAAAACCAAAAACACAAGAAATCAAGAAATAAACAAGATGCAGGAAAGATGTATGCTCCGTGCTTAAATGGATGCAGGCTAGAGAAAGGGTAAGGATTCAGGTTACTCATGGGAAAGGAGTTAGGCACCCCATGCGTCCGAGAAAACTTGGCCTTTCTAGGTTTCCTAATTGTCAATGGTCTATTAGATGTATGCTTGCTTATTCTAAATGCTCATGTTGAAGATAATTGAAAAAATGCCAAATCAAAGTGGAAAAAATGAAATAAAAGGAAAAAATTAATCCGAGGGACAAATGTAGGCATTGATAATGCCACTTTACTGTACGCCCTTGGGCGATGAGGGAAATCATGAAAATCGAGAAATTCTCGGAAAACGTCTCGCGAATCAGCGGAAATTGGGATAAATCCGAGAAAATCAAAAAGAAAAAAATAATCCTCATTTCGAGACAATGTCGGTTTTGATAAGCCTTTCAATGTACGCCCTTGGGCAATGAAAAGCTAAAGCAAATCTAAAGGCGAAAACCAGGAGGAATCCAGGAAACGACTTGAAAATCAAGCTCAAAAAGAGTTGGAAAAGCGTGTGCAATGTAAGGAAGAAAACGCAAGAAAACTTGCAAGAAAAGGTATAACGAAATGTGCAAAATACATGTGTGATTGTAATAATGAAAATTCCAGAGGTCTTTGTACAAAAAACCCAAATCCTAAATAGAAATTGAAATTCCAAAGCCTAAATCATCAAAAATACATAGGAAAACACATTCTATGCAATTATGGAGAAACCTGGGGTCAAATGTGTAAATTTGTGCATTTCTAGCCAAATTAAAGTTTTATAGGGTCAAAATGCAATTCTACCACTAAAACATGCATTTAAAGCAATTCAGTGGAAGTTCAGGGTAAAATATGCAAGAAAAAGGCTCAGGAAAGTTCCTAAAAGTTCAGGGGCAAAACAATCATTCTTCCCTAGAAAACAAGCATTCAGTGTAAATTCTATAAAGTGTGGGGGTTAAAATGCAATTTTCCCAGAGAATCAACGCATTCAAAAGGATTCTGTGAAGTTCAGGGGTTTAAATGCAATTTAACCAGTAAAATATGTATTCAGAATGATTTTCAATAAAGTTCAGGGTCTAAAATGCAATTAAACCAACGAAATATGCATTCAGAATGATTTCAAGGAAGTTTAGGGGTTAAAATGCAAATTAACCAAAGAAAATATTCATTCTGTGTTATTTTGATGAAGTTTAGGGATTAAATGCAATTTAACCAGCAAAATATGCATTTAGAAATGTTTCAAAAGGATTTAGGGTCTTAAATGCAAAAGCATTGGATTAAAATGCATTAAAAGAAACTTTGAAGGCTTTATTTAAACTTTTAAACCTGGAAAACATTATTTTGAATACCTAGGAGGCATAATGCAATATTTTCAGTTAAAAATTTATTGAAACGATTTATGAAAAATGAGTAGGGACCTAAATGTAAGAAAAGAACCTGAATGTAATAAAGAAAAGGACCTAAATGCAACAGATGAAAAGTTTCAGAATTTTATTAAAATAAATTTTTTAAATTGTTTTTAAAAGAAAAGGCAACGACAGCCGCCGGTGACAGAGCTCCGTCGTCGACGACGACCGGAGAGGTCACTGAAAGCTACCCCGTGGTCTGATCTAAGATCAGACCTCACGAGAAGCAAGAAGGAGAAGAGAAGAGGAGATCCAATGGTCTAGATCGAGCATCCAACGGCAGACAGTGAACCTCCCACCTACCTCGCCATCGAAGCACTCCGGCGACGGCGTCGGGGAAGAAGGGAGACTACTAGAGCTGCGACGCGGCGATCTAGAGGTCGCAGAGGCTTCGTGGCATCGAGAGGAACCTTTTTCTTCTTCCAGAAGCAAATATGGTGGATGATGACGCAGAAGGGAGCTTCGACTGCCGTCAATGTCTTTTCCTCCGGCGGGCGTGTTCCAGAGGTCGTGGCGTGGATGTGAAGGCTCCGGAGTACTGGGGGCATGCCATGGAAGCCTTCTAGAGGCTCGAAGCGGTGCGGAGTGGCTTAAGGCATGCGCTCCTATTCTGACTCCGATTATCTTTTCCAACGACGACGGGACGTCACGATTCTGACGATCCTCTGGTGGAGACCTCTGCGGCGATCAGAATGGGAATTGAAGGGGCGGAAAAGCAAGAGAGAGACTAAGAGAAGTAGACCTAGGATTCTAGGGCCAAGGACAAGCCTTGGAACAGCACCTCCACCTATATATATCATCGAAAAACGGCAACAGCGAGGTCCAAGGAGTGATTCCGACCAGAGGAGGCCTCTGGCTTGATTGGAAACGATCCAGAAAAACTAAGGAAGCTCTAGGAAACTAAATTTGAAGCTTAATGAGGTTGGAGGAGGGTGTACCTAGCTTGACGACTCGCGTCTCTTCCGCAGCCCGTCGGAAGTGGTCTAGATCCACTCCTCTCACCTCTACGAGCTCCTCTCTCTCTCTGGAATTCTTCCTCGCTTTGAATTCTCTAATTCTCTCTCGTGAAAAGTCCTCTAAACTTTTGCCTCTGCTGCTCCTTTTATAGGTGGAAAATCTCCTGCAACCCACTGTAACAACCCACTAACTTCTCTAACGGACCTAACGACCAGCCCCCTTAGCAAGTTACTAAACAGGCTAACAAATCCTAACAAACTAACGACCTCTAACCACCCTACTCCACTGTTGTCTCGGCTGTCCATCCACGTGCCAACAGCAAATAACGACTGCTCCTGCATGTGACGAGGCAGCTGGTTGCTCTGATTTGTGAAGGGCTCGAGCTGGGTCCGTGGCTCAGTAGCTGGTGAGACCAGTGAGGAGAGATGGGAGAAAGAATGAGTCGTGTGGCTGGATTTGTGAGAAGAGGGGGAAGAAGGAATGGGTGTTGGGTTGGAAGAAGGAGAAGAAAATAAGTTAAGGAGTTGTGGGCTTTTGTGGGCCCAAATGGGCTTGATGGGCCTAAGTAAGCTTCCATGGGCCTTGAATGAATTAAATGGGCCTTCATGGACTTTCATGAGTTAAACGGGCCTTCATGGGCCAAAGGTGGGCTCAATTGGGCCTAAATAGGCTTAATGGATTTATTAGGCTTTCATGAGGCTTGAATGAATTAAATGGACCTTCATAGACCTAATGGGCTTGATGGGCTTTAGTGGATTAAGAAGACTTAATGGGCCTTGGTGGGCTTTAGGTGAACTTAATGGGCCTAAATGGGCCTTGGTAGACTAAATGAGATTTCATGGGCTTAAGGGGTCTAATGGATTTATTTGTAGTTAGCTCAGCCATCACACTTTCATCCTGTAAAATTAGGAAACTAGGGTGTCTACATAGATCATTGGTAAAAAAGGTCTAACATAGTAATCGTCATCGTCCCAAATGCGATGCATGAATGTCATGATGCTTGATAGATGACATGAAATGATAAGTTAGTCAATGACATGAAATGATAAAGGATAATATGTATACCATTGTGTATAAGATGTTTACCTGCTTAAGGTAATGATATATGATTTATGTCAAATAGTGAATAACATGAAATAATAAATAATATGTGTGATAATACATGAAATGATGAATGAATGAGTAAGATGTACATACAATGATGATTGTTCGAATAAAACATGCATGAAAATAACAAATGATAAGATAATACAAATCATAATAAGGAAACAAATTAGAATCAGAAAATCATACAAGAACGGATAGGAGTGTGATCAAACAGGAAAAGGTTGGTCAGGTTATATTTTCTAGAAAAAACCCGCCGGTCGACTGTGAGGGTGGTGATGTGGTGCCTCGTGTGGTGAGAGGAGGAGAGTCTGTTCTGCAGGGATTGGGCTGAAGGTTAAGGAGGAGGTGGGATGGCTGATGGTTGGTTGAAGGGTGCTACGGCTAGGTGGAGAGGAGGATGACCGACGTGAAGCTTGCTGTTTTGATGGGTTCGGGCTGAAGGTTAAGGAGGAGGTGGGCTGGCTGTAGGTTTGCAGTGGAGGTGGAGGGAGATGAGGAGGTTTGGGTAGTCGGGCTTGCCGCTGGTGAGAGGGAGAGACCGAGAAGACGAAGAGGAGGAGGAGACGGTGGCTGTTGTTGAGTTGTCGTTGGAGGAATGGGAATGTGACGAAGGTTGGAGG
>JAMKQA010009672.1:0-42484 GCA_024699735.1 Posidonia australis | reverse complement strand
CCCCCCCCCCCCCCCCTGGGGGGGGGGGGGGGTGCGAAGGCGTTAAATATAATAAAATATGTACTCATTACCACTAATTAGTTTTGGTATAGTGGTTAACATTAAAGCATTATGGTTTGAGATAAATGAATTAGTAGGTGTTTTTGTCAACTTTGTAGTTTTAGAATAAATAAATTGGATTTATGTCACATGTTATTAGAGTTTGGGGAAAAATGGCTCAAACTTCCTTTAAAGTTGAGGTCAAGGTGCAAAGATAGTGAAAAACAAAATGGCTCAAACTTACTTTAAACTTCCTTTAAAGTTGGACATCAGTGGAAATGTTGGTAGAAACACGGTAAATTTACGGAAGTCCATGGAAATGGTAAATAAACTTTGAATTTTGCTTTGAAACTCTAAGATAAGTTAAAATAAGTAATAATCTACATTTAAGACTACTCAGATCAATTTTATAAACATGTATCATATTGAAATACACTATATAGACTTAATACAAATATTTTGAAGTATAAATAATATGTAAAAATGCTGAATAAATATTTAAAAATAAAAATGCTGATAAAAGTTACCTCATAAATACTTAAGATAAGAAAAAATGCCTTGGTTTATCAAAATCTTCTTGTTGTTTAGTTATGTTGTAGTTACGATGAATTTGTTGTTGAATTTGAGACTTTTCCCACAATATGTAGTTGCTCCAAGACATAGAGTTATGATATGTTTGGTATTCCATAATATAATAGTGATAATCTAGTATTGGCAGTCAAAGATAAGGTTGCTGCTCATATTGGTGAATACTATGTAATAAATAATTATTGAGGATGTTTAGGATATAATCTTCACTTGGAAAACCTTGATAAGGTTGCTGCTCCTATTGTGTTTGTGGTGGTACATAGTTAAAGAAGGAGTTCATATCCCATTCACTTTGTTGACGTGGGACATAGAAAGTTGAAGTTTTCGTCCATCTACTTTTAAAAGTGTTGAGAGAAAAGAAAACCATATTTCATTAGAGGGCTTAAGTTACATATAAATAGGGGATTATGGTATAAGTAGGTTAATGGATATCTATTAACCCACTATCTAGAGAACAACTCTAACACTCCCCCTCAAACTGGAGCATATACATCGAGTAAGCCCAGCTTGGTACTTAAGGAGCGAAACACACTACAATTCAAGCCTTTAGTAAAGATATCAGCCAACTGTTCAGATGAACTCGTATGTGGAGTAAAGATAGTTCCTTTTAACACCATATCTCTCACAAAGTGGCAGTCCACCTCAATGTGCTCAGTGTGCTCATGGAAAGTGGGATTGTTGGCAATGAAGATAGCGGCCTGGTTGTCGCAGAACATCGGCATGGGTATCTTTGGTGCAAATCCCAACTCAGACAGGAAGGACTGGACCCACACCATCTCGCATGTAATCTGTGCCATCGATCTATATTCTGCTTCTGCACTGGAACGAGATACCACATTTTGCTTCTTGCTCCTCCATGTAATGAGATTACCTCCTACATAGGTACAAAACCCGGAAGTAGACTTCCAATCCCTTCTGCCTCCTGCATAGCTTTTGAGTATGCCACCACATTGACATGACCATTTTTACCATAGATCAAACCCTTTCCTGGAGAACTTTTTACATAGACAAGAACACGCAGGGCTCCATTCCAGTGTATTTCCCTTGGCTCATGTATAAACTGGCTAAAAAGACCCACAGCATATGAAACATCTGGCCGAGTCACAGTCAAGTAAATGAGTTTGCCGATCAATCTCCTGTACTGATCTGGATCTTTTAATGGTTAAGAATGGGTATTCCAAAACAGGTGTGTTTTGTGGTTTGCATCCCAAGAGACCTGTTTCTTGAAGGAGATCAAGAGCATACTTTCTTTGAGATAGCATAGTTCTCCCCTTTGCATAAGCGAACTCGATTCCAAGAAAGTACCTTGGTTTTCCCAGATCCTTGATTGCAAAGTGAGCTGCCAAATGATCTTTTACCTCATTGATGCCGTCTTGATCACTGTCTGTCACCAGAATATCATCTACATAGACCACAAGAATCACACACCTTTGCGCAGATTGCCTGTAGAAGACAGAGTGATCTACAACACATTGTCGGAATTCTGCTTGCATCACAACTTTGTTGAATTTTTCAAACCATGCTCTGGGACTCTGCTTTAGGCCATAGATCGCCTTCCTGAGTTTGCATACCCTGTTCTCCCCCTGAGCAACATACCCTAGAGGTTGCTTCATAAGAATTGTTTTTGAGAGATCACCATACAAGAAGGCGTTTTTGACATCTAGCTGATAAATATCCCAGGAGTGGTTGATAGCCACAGAGAGAACAATCCTGATAGAATTAAGATGGACAATTGGGGAGAAGGTCTGATCATAATCAAGCTCATACGTTTGTGTGAATCCCCGAGCGACTAGTCGGGCCTTGTATCGATCAACGGTGCCATTTACTTTGTATTTGACTGTGTATATCCAACGACAGGTGACTACATGGGCTCCTACAGGACAAGCCACCAATTCCCAAGTGCCACGGGCTACCAAGGCAGTCACCTCTTCATCCATAGCAGCCTTCCATTGTGGGTGTAAAAGTGCTTCCTGGAGATTCTTGGGAATAGACACAGTGGAAAGAGACAAGGCAAAAGCACGGAATTGTGGATGTAGAGAGTCATATGTAACAAAGTTGGAAAGAGGGTGAGCAGTAGAAGAGCGAGTACCTTTCCTTAGGACAATGGGCAAGTGAAGGTCATGTTGTGGGAGATTTGCATCAGAGAAAGAGCTTGGTTGCGTCGGAGGTGGAGGTGGCAGTCGCTGGTGCCGATGATATACCTGCAAAGGAGTGGGATTCACCGGGACGGAAGGTGGATTTGATGTGGTAGGAACAATCATAAGTAGGGGAACAGACTCAACACTGGACTCTCCCTCAACACTAGCCTCATCATAGTATGGGGAGGACTCAAAAAGGTGATATCGGTCGAAACATAATACTTGCCAGTGGAGGGGTGAAAACACCGGTATCCTCGTTGAGTTCTGGAATACCCCACAAATACACACTTAATGGCCCGAGGAGACAGTTTGTCAAGGCCAGGAGAAAGATCCTGGACAAAAGCTGTATACTTAAAAACTCTGGGAGGCAAAGAAAACAGACTAGTATCTTGCTGGAGACGTGTAATAGGAATGGCTACCCCAAGAGGAGCGGAGGGCATCCTGTTAATGAGATATGTCGCGGTAAGAATCACATAATGGTGCGAGCAACATCAAGAAGGTGCCTGTGTTTTCTTTCTGCCACCCCATTTTACCGAGAGGTGTGAGGACAGGTAGTCTGATGCAGAATATCAAGAGATGTACAAAAAAGTGAACTCTGTGTTGAACAAATTCCAGAGCATTATCAGTACGCAAACATTTGATAGTAACTCCAAACTGATTTTTTATTTCTGGAACAAAGGATTTTAGCACATCAAATATAGAACCATGATCTTTCAATAGATATACTCACGACACTTTGGAAAAATCGTCAATAATCGAAACATAATAATGATGACCTGATATAGACTCAACTCTGGAGGGACCCCAGATATCACAATGCACTAATGCAAACAAGGTGGAACTAGACACAAGACGCAACGACTTGAAGGAAGCACGATGATGTTTTCTCAACCGACACGACTCACAATCAAAAGGTGACACAGTTACCCATGGCAAAGCCTGCTGAAGACGGTGGTGAGAAGGATGGCTCAAACGGTAATGCCACAGAGAAGACGGCTCAAAAGTAGAAGCAACAGACGTTAATCCTTGAGGGATGTCATCACAGACCAGTATGTACACTCCATTGCCATGTTCACGGTCCAAATCAATCCTCTTTCCAGTCTGTAAATCTTGAAAGGTACAATGGAAAGGAAAAAAGATCACACTACAACAAAGCTGTTTGGTAATAGCACTGATGGACAAAAGATTTACAGGAAAGGTAGGAACATAAAGGACTTTATCAAGATACAGTTGGGAAGAGGCTTGCACAATCCCTTCTCCAGATACTAAACACGACCTACTATCAACAATTGCAACAGATTTAATATCAAATAATTGGGACTGACGGTGAAACAAATGTTTTGTACCTGACATATGGGAAGAAGTCCTGAATCAATTATCCAGGAGGGTTCCTTGGAGGCCAAGAAAGTACTAGTACCTGCAGAAGCGGAATAGAAGGCAGTGGTTGTGGAATCAGTGGTCTGAAGTTGTAGAAACCTGTCGTAATCTGCCTGTGAGATGGTAACAGTCTGCTCCTCACTGGTGGACTGAGCTGGAGTAGAGGTAGTAGTGACATGTGCAGACGAGGAGGACGGACGGTCATGTAAATCCCAGCATCTTTCAATGCGATGTCCAGACTTGCCACAATGTGTACACTTGTGACGACTACCACCATCAGAGCGGCCCCGACCACGGGAGCCACCACGACCACGTCTCCTAGTGGCAGCTAAGGCAGAGGACTCAGAAACTGTAGAGGAGGCTGTCGTAGAAACTCAGAGGACCTTGCCAAAGGTTATCCGGAGATCAGGTAGAGTATCGGCAACTAATACTTGACCACGGACTTGAGAACTAATATCAGGGTTGAGGGTAGTGAGAAACACAGCCACTGCTAGCTCTTCACGGTACCTGCTTTAACGAGTGATGTCAGGTGTCAAGGGCTGATGGACCTCCAATTCTTCCAGAAAAGCCCGTAGAGTAGTAAACAAATCTTGGACAGACTTGTCACCCTGTCTCAGGGTAAATAACTGCTCATATATTTCACAAACCCTGGAGATGTTTTTTTCATGACCATATGTCAACCGTAGGGTATCCCAAATGTTCTTGGCTGGTCGAAGAGAAAGGACGCCACGAGCAACTGCAGGCTTCATACTATTCGCCATCCATGTGATCACAGCAGCATCATCAGTCAACCAATCTTCATACGAATCAGACTTGACATCAGGTGGCGGATGAGTAAGATGTTTCAATTTCTTGTGAGCCAACATGAACGTCTCAAAACTCTGGGACCACAGGAGATAATTGGGACTCGAGAGTTTTTCTGAGGTACCACTGAGTCCTTTCATCAATAGATCTAGGGAGATGAAGCCAGCTGTGCCGTCGGATGGCCGGAAGTTGCCAGCGGTTCGTCGGAAACGGCTCTGCAGTGGCCGGCGGTGGGTAGATTTAGGGTTTTTTTTTGTTGTTTTTGAGAGAGGAAAGAAAACCTATGTTCTAGATACCATGTTGCGAGAAAAGAAAATCATATTTCATTAGAGGGCTTAAGTTACATATAAATAGGGGATTATGGTATAAGTGGGTTAATGGATATCCATTAACCCACTATCTAGAGAACAACTCTAACAAAAAGTATAAACTGATTATTCGTAGGAGCGATCTCCAAAAAAGTTGTAGTCATAAGGGTCTTTAGAATTATGAATATTCAGAAAATCAAGTGACTTTAATAATTTTTTCCTAGTATGATTACTCTAAGCATCTGAATCCTTTGGTGTATCTTCACGAGGTTTTCTTTTATAATGATATGATAAAGTTTTGATGATTGTTGTTGGGCTTTATGATGTCCATTTTGCACAACATGTATGAATTTATCTTCTTTGTGAAAAGATTAAGTGGTCTTTGCTTTTCTCTTTGTTGGTCTTTAGTTTCAAGTTAAGCTGTATATCTACTGTCATTGCTTTCATCACTGTCTAGTGGTTGTGAGGAACCATCTGTATCACTCTTACCACTTAAATCTGGAGTTCTATTACGAGAATGTTACGAAGAATTGATATATTTTTCAACATCAATATTCATTTTAGTAGTAATTCTTGAGTTTGGTCTACTTTGTTCTTCATCTAGTATTGGTTGTCTATTTTCTTGTAACCATTCAAGTATAGAATCCTCATCTTCATCCTCATTGTATATATATGTTAAATCAATTAGGTCAAAGTGATCATTATCTTCTCTCTCTCTCTCTCTCTCTCTGATATGTTCTATTCTCAACTTATGTTATAATGCACAAACACAAGATCATTTAATCTTTGAGTTTCCAATCTGTTTCTTCTTTTTGTATGGACGAGATTAAATGTGCTTTAATTTCTTTCATATCCTAAAGTTGAGGAAGTTTGAGATAAAAATTTTATTATAATTTTTCTTAAATTTGGAACATTTGTTTCATTTAATATCTACTATTCATCTAAAATATGATATTTGATTATTAGTTTATTATCTATATTATGATGTTATGTTATGAAATAAAATAAAAACTTACTTGAAGTCATCGAAGTACGATCACGAATCGTTTGAGGATCTTTAAATCCGAATATTTGGTTCTTAAAGTATTCAATTTCATTCCAGACTTGTATTTAAATGTCCATATTTGGCTCTAATTTCTTTATTATTATTTTAATAGAAGATAGTAAAACAATACGATTCTTGAGTTTATGATCGTATTGGAATTGCAGATTCAGATAGTATGCTACATGATAAAAAAAAGTCATTAAGCAATCAATTATAGTGTGAACATAATTATGACAAATACGAATCTATATATCAAACTATTTACAAGCTTCATGCAAAGGATTAAGAAGCATGTTGGATTATTTTTCTTTGATAATCTTCAAATATCTTTTTGAATTTCTGTATGTTACATTTTTTACAGCATCTTTCGTCAACTTCATTGCCTCGTACAAGTAATTCATTGTAGGTTTCTTATCACTATCCATCAAATAAAGGACTTTTGAAACTAGTTTCATTATGTTTACTATCTTTCAAACCTCTTTTTAAAAAGATTGGTTATTAATTATATAATTTATTCTTCTATCAATTAGAGTATTATTTATACCAGACTGTGAATTCAACATGTATTTTAATCTATTTCTTTTATCAATCATTGATTATAGAACAATATAGTTTGTTGCAAATTGAGTAACTCCAGGTCGAATGAAGTTACCACCACAACACTCAAGTGATCTCATAAAAGCTAATAGCTACGAGTTATTGTAAATAAATTTTGTTACAACTTTTGCGTCTCTAACAGTCTTCTTCGTCAACTTTGTCTTAGCAAAGTCTTTAAGTATTAAATCAATACAGTGAGTAACACATGATGTACAATAGATAGTATACTTGGACATGATTTTTTCATTGATCTTTTTGAAATTATTGTTATTGTCGGTGACAATCTGAACCATTTGACGGTTCTATTTGCTTAATGACTTTCATTATTTGCTTATAAAGGTATTTATGATATCTGATAACATCAGAAGCATCAATGGACTTTAAAAAAATTATGCGACCATCATTGTAGATCATGAAGTTGATAATATATTTTCTGGTAGTGTTTGTCCAATCATCACACATAATAATGATCCCATAGATTGGTCATTGTCGTTTCAAGTTATTAATGTAGCTTTTTAATTCTTCATTTTCTGATTTAAGATACTTATTCATTATATTATAATCAGTTGGTATTTTTACTTTCGTACCTTTTCTGGCCGCTACATCAAGTATATGTTGTAGATATGATCTTTTTGTAGTATTTACCGGAATAGCATTGAAAAACATGTATTTAGTCACAACTTGACGAACTTTCTCTGTAGCATTTCCAAACATACATTTGATAGTCTGTTGCTTTGACTTTTCAGTTTTACATGTTGCTGAATACCTTTGACTATATACTTTAAACATTCCTGTAATGTCTTTATCCTTGTGTTTCTGTGCACTATCATTGCCACTATTACTTTCACTTCCTCTTGCACTTTCAAAACGATAGAATTTCTAAATTTATTTTTTTATGTCACTCTTCATTTCTTGACTCGATTATAACTCTCCTATACTTTGACAATCTGAAGGATACATTGTATCATCATCTGAATACAATGATGGTCTCACGTTTTCCTTTATCAAACAGAATCTTTTTAAATCATTCGTCTCTTTTTGTTCTATCATTTTTTTTAGATTTTGTGTCCTTTAATAATTCTCTCCTCTGATTACAAATGACAGTTGAACATGACTTGCACCTATTGACATTTAGGGGTGGGCACTCAAACCGTCTAAATCGATTAATCAAACCAAACCAAATCATTTTTAGCGGTTCGGTTCGGTTTTTCAAATCCAGTGGTTTGGTTTCGTTTGGAATATCTCTAAATCGAATTATATGGTTCGGTTTGTGATTTCAAGGATGGTTTAACCAAATTGAACTGAACCGAACCTAATATAAACTATATATGTTAATAGGTATATTAAATGTTTAAAAGAATATAATTATGTATCTTTTAGAACCATAGCTCGAATCATAGTCATTCTTATATATCTTTTACTAGGTTATTTTCTTTACTGATTGTTATTGGAAGTTAAATAAAAACGTTTTTGGTCATTTTTATGTATTTTTACTAGACTGTTTTATATTTGATTCTTGTAGTCGATAAGCTTCACTGCTGTAATTCTATCATAATATGATAAATGAAAATTTCATATTACTAGGAATTGTGATTTCTATTTAAATTTTGCAGTATTAGAGGTAGTTATTGTCATTATATCTCATATTTAGTTATATTCTTTTATTTTTCACTATCAACATTTTATTTTTTCTATATTGGTTCGATTTCAATAGATAAAATGGTTCGATTTGGTTTGGAAATTGTTCAAATTGAATTATATGGTTTGATTTGTGGTTTTGTCATAAATCGAACCAAACCGAACCGTGTCTATCCCTATTGACATTAATATATTTACTAACAAGGTGTTGTTTCAATATTGTACTACCCTCATTCATCATTTTCTTTTCACAATACTTGTATTTTATTTTTTGTATGTCATTGTTGATAACATATCCGTGCAACCATCCTAGATCATCAGATTTAACAATTCTCTTATCATTGTCACTTTTATTACTTTGAGATTCATTAGAACTTGACATTGTAAAGATTGAAAACAAAAAAATTAAATGAGTTTAATAATATGAAAAAACACCCATGCATTTAAATATGTTTCCTTATTTTTTAATTTTTTTAATGATTTTTACAATTTTTGAGATATTTTATTTAATAATATGTACATTTAATATTATTTCTGATTTTTTGAAACATTTCAAAAGTAATTTCATTTTTCAACTTCTTATTATTTTCCTTATTTTAAACTTATTTATGAAATATCTGAATTCTTTTCAATGTTTTCAATATTTTCTGAATTTCTAATTTTTAAAATATCTGAATTTCTGATTTTTGCCTTTATTAGGTTAGATTTACTGATTTTTTACCTTTATTAGGTTAAAATATTATTTTTTGTTTTTTAACCTTTATTTATCGATTTACTGATTTTCAAGTTAACATTAAAATACAAAAAAAAGAAGAAATAAAAATATTATATACAAAAACTTAAGATCTATGTAGTTTTATGGTAGATCTAATTGAAAATTAAAGCAAAACAAAAAAAAGTTCTCAATTTACTGTAAAATCAAATAAATAAGCAAAACCCTTGAAAAATCCTTGAAGAACCTTTCAAAATCCGTGAAGAACCCATGAAAAATCCATGAAGAACCTTTCAAAATCCTTGAAAAGAGGGAGGAGATGAAAATAAAGTAGCTGACCATACTTTTAGAGTAGAGAGCTCACATCTTCCAAAAAAACCTTGAAGAATCCTTGAAAAAGAAGAAAACAATAGCTCGTCGATCAGTGGAAGAAGAAGAATAGAAGGAGAAGATGAGAGAATGGTAGCTAAAAAAACCCCCGTGTTGGTAGCAATTATTGGGCGTGTCGGACGACATGTGTTGGCTCAGTTGAAAAAACTTGACGTTTTGGACGACAAACCTCGACTCGGCATCGAAACGACATCGAAACTCAGTAAACTTAGAAATACCCTATAATGTCGTTTCCCCTTTTTTTAAATCCAAAGTTTGTAATTATGCATATAATGTAATACGATACAATATAATATGGTATGTATTTTTTTCCAAAGTAGTTACTTTTATAATTGTTATTGTTGAAAACTCTATTATTATTCAATAAGATAACTCCTACAAATGGGTATCAATGTAAGGATTCATATAACATTATTATTGTAATACTCCCTCTCAAGTTGGAGCATATATATCATACATGCTCAACTTGTTACGTGAATCCTCAAAATAACTTAAGATTAAGCCCTTAGTAAATATATTTGCAAGTTACTCAAAAGAAGTGAAAGGAGTAGATATGTAGTCTTTTATCATAATATCTCCGATATAGTGATAGTCTATCTCAATAGTGCACTTATGGAATGTTAGATTGTTGGTTATGTATATTGTTGTCTTCTTGTCACAATATATTAGCATGAGAGGTTGATTAAAAAGATGGAATGTTGGATTATTGGTTATGTACATTGTCTCTTGGTTGTTACAATATATTACATGGGAGATTGATTGGACATCTCAACTCGGTTATATGAAAGATCTAAGAGCCAAATCATCTCGCAAGCATTATGTGTCATGGGTCTATACTTTGACTCTATATTCGATCTCGACACTATATTTTGTTTGTTACTTCTTCAAATGACTAGATTTTCTCCTGTAAATGTAATATCTAGATGTAGATTTTTTTTCTCCTCTATTTCCTATATAATGGGAATATGAATATACTTAAGTATTGAGACATCCATGCTTCTCGTAAATAAGGCCTTTTCCTAGAGAATTCTTAACATAAGCAAGCATCCTAAGTATTTTCTTTCAATGAACCACTCTAGGTTTTTACATGAATTAACTAAGTAGTCTTACTACATGGGTAACAATAGGTTATGTAATAAGTTTCTCAACTAGCCTTTTATATCTTCCTACATCATCAAAAAGATCAAACAAATCATCTCAAAAATTTGGATTCTCTTTCAGATTTGCATCTTAGTAATTTGGTTTTATGAAGTAAATCAAGAACATATTTCCTTCGAGATAGAACTAAATCACGTTTGTTGTAAGTAAACTTTGTTTTTTTTTTTTTTTTGTAACGAGGAAACTTAGAAGACTCCACCAACTACAAACAGTCCCATGTCGGTCTTGGACGCGAGGTGCGAGTAAATCCTCTTTCAACTCAAGGCTCAGGGAATTGTTCGCATGAGTTGGTGAAGTCTGTTAATAAAATCTTGGGTAGACCTCCACCCTGTTAGAGAGTCAAACCCACGAAAGTTAAGGTTTACGCTTTGGTGAGATAAATCCCTGCAATCCGCGGATATCGAACTCAGGACCGTAGGGGATAGGAGCACCCCTGCTATCAGGCCACTTCTGGTAACAAGTAGGCTATCGAACGTGAGACCGTAGGGCTGTAAGTAAATTTTATGTCTAGAAAATATTTAGATTTTCTCATGTTCTTTGTAATAAAATGTTTCTTGAGATGTTCTTTTACTTCTTCAATCTCAGAGACATTATTACTTATAAGAACAATATTATCAACATAAATAGCAAGTATGATACAACTATTGCTGCTTTGTTTAATAAAGATAAAGTGATTTACTGCATAATAATGAAAATCATTGTTCAACACAACTTAATTGTCTCTAATTATGTCTTTGGACTTTATTGAGTCTATAAATAGCTTTCTTGAATGACAAACTTTGTTCTTCTCTTGAGTAACGTATTCTGGATGTTGTTTCATATTAGATCATCATAGATGTTAGAATATGGACATATAACTCAAAACTAATTGACAATGAGTGGAGGGGTTCATTTATATATAATCACAAGTCTTAATCCTTACTTTTTGCAATGTGTAATTTTTTCAATACTCATCACTTGTGACCTCTTTTAGGTCTAATAAGTGTCTCTTTTGGACATAAGTAGATGTGTATGGATTTGGCCCCTTTGGATCTTTTTTTGACTCTACTACTATGTTAGAATATGGACATACAATTCAAAGCTAATTGGTAATGAGTGGAGGGGTCTATTTATATATGACTATAAGTCTTAGTCTTTATTTTTTTCAACATGGGATTATTTCAACAATAGAGAGGCATTCTTGATATATAATTGTATTAGCCATGATAAAGAGTAGAATTCGAATGGAATTGAGTTTAACCATTGGAGAGAAGGTTTCAACATAGTCTACATCAAATTTCTAAGTGAACCTTTTTGCAACCAATCTAGTTTTGTATTTGTGTACGAAGTAATTTGGTTTGTACTTGATGGTATAAATTCATCAACACCCAAAAATAACTATATTTATTTCCTCACCTAGTGCCATGTTTCTCTAGATAACAATGCATTTATTTATTCATCCATTGCAGCTTTCTAGTGTCTTTCCTACATTGTTTTTGTGAAATTTTAGAAATAGACTTAAAACAAAGAGACAAAGCAAACTAACAGTACATAGGATGAAGATAATCATATTAAATAAAATTTGAAATAGGATGAGTAATGACATGTCTTTTACCTTGATGTAAGACAATTGGAAATCTTAATAAGGAGGTGATAGAGATGGATTTGCAAGTATGGACGTTAGAGTGGTAGGAGCCTGAGGTGGTGACTGTATCCATAGACAACAAGTGTACATATGCAAAGGAATAATAGTGTGAGTACTAGGCACTTGTAAAGTATCAACGAATATCTTAGAACAAACGAATAAAAACTTTATATCTCATAAGCAAGGAGTACATTATATATATATATATATGCTCCAGTTTGAGGAGTATTCGAGTTATTAGGTTAGACAGGTTATTAGATATCTATATAGTATATAGAGCATATATATATATCTGTTACACTCAGCTTGGTACAAAGAAACCTAAAAATTCTTGTATTCATACCTTTAGTAAAGACATCGGCAAGTTGCTCTGTAGACTAAGTGTAGGGTGTTGAAATAACATTCTTTATCACCATATCTTGCACATAATGATAGTCAACTTTTATATGTTTAGTGTGCTCGTGAAAATTGAAACTATTAGTAATAAAAATTGTTATTTGGTTGTCACTATGCATAGGCATAGATGTAGTAGCAGGAAAATTAAGTTTTTTGATTCGCATCATCTTGTATGTTGTTTGAGTCCTAGATTGGTATTTCGCCTCTGTGCCTTTGTACTGGATCAGGAGACTACATTCTGTTTCTTGCTGCGTCAAGTAACTAGATTTCCTCTAATGTAGGTGTAAAAACTTGTAACATTCTTTTCTATCTCCAGCATACTGTAAGTTTGAATGGACTTTAACTCTCAAGGCAAGAACTTTTAAGGTTCTAGCCTAATGTACTCTTCTAAGTTCATGCATCAGTAGACTAATCACATGTGATATATCAAGTTGGGTGCTTGTCAAATAAATGAGTTTGTCAATCAATCTTCGGTACTGACAAGAATCCTTTAATAACTTAGAAATAGTATTCCAGAAAGGTGGTATTTGCTCAATAGGTGTGTTCTCCGATTTACATTTCAAAAGTCCTATTTTTTTGAGACAAAGTTATTCTTCCCTTGGCATATGCAAACTCAATTTTTAAAAAGAAATATGGTTTATCCAAGTTCTTAGTCACAAAGTGTGTCCTTCGGTAGTTTTTGTTTCTATAATACCTACAGTATCACATACTTGTCAGTAATATCTCATCCACATATATCATTAGTAACACACCCTCACTGGCAGTTTTCTTGTGAGACAGAATAATCAATAGCGCGTCGCTTGAAACCTCCTACTATAACAACCTCATTGGATTTCTCACTAGGTCTTGGGACTTTGTTTAAGATCATAAATAGTCTTTTTCAGTCTGTACACTTTACTCTCTTTTGTACAACATAGTTTGGAAGTTACTCTATAAGAATCACATCTATGCATTGTTCACATCAAGCTGACTCACTTCTTAGGAATGATTTATAGCGACAGACAAAATAATTGTGATAGAGTTCAACTTGGCCATAGGTGAAAAAGTTTCTACATAGTTTACTCTATAAGTTTGAGTGAAGTCTCGAGCTACCAGTCTAGTTTTGTTAATAGTGTTATCTGCCTTTTATTTTACAATATAAACCTATCTGTAGGTGACTACAGTTACTCCGATAGTACGGGTCATCAATTCTCAAGTGCCACGAGGTTGCAATGCTGTGATCTCCTCATCTATGATTGCTTTCTAATTTAAAATTTGTAATGCCTCTTGATAGTTCTTGGATACAGATTTAGAAGAAATAGACAAGGTAAAGCAACAGAAGGTTAGGTGAAGAGAGTTATAGGAAACAAAGTTGGAAATGGGACGTGTAGTGGAAGAATGTATACCATTCCGAAATGTTATAGGAAGATTGGAATGGGTGGGAGGTGGACTTGTAGTTGTGGAAGAGGTTGATTTTGTCGAAGGAGGCACCTGTAACTCTTGACGGTGACGATATACACCGGACGACTCCTTGTTCACAATGGTTTCATTTTCAGTGGTGGTAGGTGGTTGAACAATGGACGGTAAGGGAGGATGCTTAGCCTCAATAATGGAATTATTAAAGTAAGATTGAGACTCAAAGAAGGTAACATCAGTAAAGACAAAATATTGTTTGATTGGAGGATGAAACACTGATAGTCTTGTTGAGTCTAAGAATAATCAACAAATACATACTTGATAGATCAAGGAGAAAGTTTATCTAGTCTATGTGTAAGATTTTGAACGAAGGCAACACATCCAAAGACTTTAGGGGATAAAGGGAAAAAATCAACATCAGAATGCAAACGTTGAATTAGGATCTCGCCCTCTTAGGAGGTAGAAGGGACTCTATCAATTAGATAAGTGGCAGTTAAAATAGCATTAGACTATAAATATTTCGGAACACACATCAGTAACATAATAGTGCGTATGACATATAAAATGTGTCTGTGTTTGCGTTTAGTAATACTATTTTGTTGAGATGTGTGAAGACATGTTGTTTGATATATCATACCTATGGAAGTACAATAGGATTAAATACTGGATCGAACAAATTCAAGAGCATTCTCTGTACGCAAACATTTCGAAGTGACAATAAACTAATTTTTTATTTCATTAATAAAAGTTTTGAGTATATCAAGAGCATGACTCCGATCTTTAAGCAAATAAACTCAAGAAGTTTGTACAAATTCATCAATAAAAATAATATAATAATGATGAATGGACATAGATTGAATCCTAACTGGATCAGATGTCACAATGAATTAAATCAGACAATTGTTGACTCGACACTGAAATTAAACTTTTAAAGATAGTATGATGGTGTTTTTCTAACTGACTCACACTTAAAGGAAGATACTGAAAATTAAGAAAGAATTTACTGTAGTTTTTTGTGAGAATGATGTCCTAGTTGGTAGTGCCACATGATAGATGAATCAGAAGTGGATGCAACAGGTATTAATCCTTGCAGGATATTATCACTAATTAGTAGATATATGTCATTGTCTTGCTGATGGCTCAAAGCAATACTCCTTCCTATCCGTAAGTCCTTAAAAATGCAGTGGAAAGGGAAAAAAGATTACATAACAATGTAATTTCTTAGTAGTGGCACTATTAGAAAGAGATTGACAAGAAAATTAGGTATATAAAAGACATTTTCTAATTGAAGTTAGGAAGAAACTTGCACAATCCTTTCTTCATTAACTAAACGTGAATGACTATAAGCAATAACAACAGAACGGATATCAAAAATTTGGGATAATTAGAAAAATAAGGTTTTTGTACTTGCCATATGGGAGGAGGTACTTGAGTCAATGATCCAGGGGTTATCCTTGGAGGTTAAGAGGGTACTAGTATCTATAGAAGTGGCATAAGATTCATTGGTAAATGAGTCAGTGACCTGTAGTTGTAGAAACTGCTTATAATTAACTTGAGATATGGTGATAGTAAGATCATCACTAGTGGATATGGATGTAGAAGGCGAGGCCTTTGTGGTGACATTAGTTGACGGTGGTTTGTCAATCTTATCCCAATATTTGTCAACTCGATGACTTATTTTGTCACAATATGTGCAACGAGGACGTCCTTCATTGTCACCACTTTCTCCATGACCACCTCCTCTAGAAGTATCTTATCTCCGATCTCGTGGAGCTGTCATAGTTGACTCATCAAACTGATGTGTCTGTAAAGACATAGAGAACTCGAGTAAAAGTAGTTGGTAGATTGGGAACGTTGTTGTACCCTATATCTGATCCTTATCTAAGAACTAAGATTTGTGTTCAAGTTGGATAAGTAAGTGGCAACAACAATTGGGTAATGTCAACTATCAGCGGTTGATAAATATTAAGTTCATCAAGCAAAGCATGAAGGATAATGAAGTACTCTTGAATTGATCAGTTACCTTATTGTAAAGTGAATAATTGCTTATATATTTTAAATACTTGAGATATATTTTCTTCATGGTTATATATGAGACGTAGAGTGTCTTAAATTTTCTTCATTAGACGTAACATCATAACCTTCCATGCAATCGAAGGCTTCATACTGTTAATTAACAATGAAATGGTAGCTGTATCATCAGCAAGTCAATCATCATATATATATGGTTTGTTGTTAGGAGGTGGATTAGTGAGATGTTTCAATTTTTGATGTGTTACAACAAATGTTTCAAAGTTCTGCACCGAAAGGAGATAATTCTTGTAAGAAAACTTTTCAGAAGTAAAACTAAGATTCTTCACTAAAGAATGAAGCCATAATAATCAAACACGAAATCGACAAAGAAACTGATGTAAAAAACAAAAACAAAACTGAGAATAGACAGAATTACCAACAAAGCAGTTGAACTGTTGCATTAAATCGTGGACGTGACAAGTCCACATTGAAGATGATAGAGTGGTATTTGGTAGCTTAGGACATTGACTCGAACAGTTATGTGATTGTCAACATCACTATTTAGGTTGGACGAGGAGACATCGGTGAGAGGAGGGTTTGAAAGGGGTCGACAAGTGTGAAGGAAGCATTGGGGAGGTGTTGTGGGGTTGACAGTAGCAGTTGGCCCTACCGATAGTGCAGAAAGAGAGGGTGGATGGCTTTGACGGCGTCGAAAGGGGCTACTGGTGAAGTCGATAGTGGAAGACGGGCCTGCAGGCCTTGATGGCTTCGCAAGAGAGGTCCTCCGGCTTGGTTGATGGTGGGAGAGGTGCTAGAAGAGGTGGTTGGCGGTGGGTAATGGAGTGAGGGGTGGTAGCTAGGGTTATGAGTTAACCTTTTGCTTTGGTACTATCTGAGAACAAAGGAATAAAAACTCTATATCTTATAAGGAGTACACAAATACACACACACACACACACACACACACACACACATAAAAGACACCTCAAACTTCATGGATATGTAATAACCTGTCTAATCCAATAACTCTAATAATTCTAATAGGATATATCGACATGCAGAGGAAAAAGAACAATACTAGCAGTATCATTGGATTGTGGAGAATCAAAATAAGGTGTGGACTCAAGGTAAGTGACATAAGAAGAAGTAAAGTACTTTCTTGATGTGGGAGCATACCATTTATATCCCTTTTAGTCATAGAGTAGCCTATAAAAACACATTTTAAGGCTTTGGGAGATAGTTTGTCGAGACAGAAGTTAAAATCTGTACAAAATAAACTCTTTAAACACGAGGTGACAAGCAAAAGGTTAGATAATCAAGACATAGTCTTCTAAAGGGAATGTCTTCGTGAAGAACAATAGATGGCATCTTATCGATGAGGTAGGTAGTAGTCGTAACAACATCAAACTATTAGTATTTTGGTACATTCACTTGTATCATGATAGTCTGAGCAATTTTTAAGATTCGATGAAGTTTTTCTCTTTGATATCTTATTTTGTTGAGAGGTACAAGGATAAGTAGTTTGCTTGAAAAAAGTAGAAAATTTCCATATCATGTTGAACAAACTAAAGAGCATTATCATACCAACATAAGTTAAACATTTGGTTTTTATTTCATTGAAGATTTTTATAATAATACTCGGAACATGAGTTGTGTCCGTTGAAAGATATAAGCATGATTTTAGAAAAATCATCAATAAAAATAATCAAATAGCGATATCTTGATACAAACAAAACATAACAAGGTCTTCAAATATAAGAAAGATTCAACTCAAAATGACTATAATTAATAGTATTGGGTGACTCCGAAAGATAGCATGATGATATTTACGTAAGTAACATGAACGGAGAGAACAACATCCATGGAACAACTTGTTGAAGTTTTTGATGTATTGGATGACCTAATTGATAATGTCACAGTAAAGGAGACAAACAAATGCAGAAATGATAAGACAAGTGGGAGTATCCTCACAGTTCAGTAGGTATGTGTGCCACCACATTCATGATTTAAACCAATCCTTTTCCTAATTTGTAGGTCTTGAAAAGTACAATGATAAGGGGAAAAAAGTCATGAAATAATTCTGAGATTTGGTTATTTTAGAACATTTTTTTAGAGAAAGATGGGGAATGGCTTTGACTACTCTTTCTCCTTTAATATGACATTGGCTACCATCAACAGTGGAAACAGAAGGAGTAGGGGATGTACTAGATAACGAAACAAAGAGATATCTAGTACCTTTCATATGAAGTAGTAGAATCTAACACCCAAGAATGTCAAGAAAAGGATAAGGGCCTGTTTGACAAATAATCATATTATTTGTCTGTTGGTCTGGTTTTAAATAGTCTAAAAAATCTTACTCACATCGGATTTTTGGAGTTTCCACTTTTAACATTAAACAATTAATATACCTATGTCATGTCATATAATCTTATCCCAATAATCCACAAACAAACGGACCCTAAGAAAGCACCATGTAACATTGTGGGTGTAGTCTGATTTGCCTAGTTGTAGAAAATGTTCAAATGGTGGGTGACTCATGATTGGATTGTACCGGTGGTTGAATAGAAGAATCAGCATCACCTGTCATCATTTGTTTCCATGCAAGCTTGCCAAACATTTTCCAGCATTTCTCTTTGATATAATTTGTACATTCACAATGAACATATTTTTTTCCATCTCTATGTTCACCTTTGAGTCTTGACAACATATTTTTCGATTGCATAGGCAAAAGGTAATATATGGTTTGAATAGAGGATTTTATCATCGAACAAAATTTGAAAACTGTCTTGTTCACTGTGAAATGCGAAGTTACATCACTAAGTGCCTGTGTTGCTCCTCTGCTGAGTTCTTTTTCTTGATGTCATCCTTCTACTATGTAGGGGAAGGGTTGTTGCAGCAGTTCTTGATTTGGTTGTACGTGAATTGTTTGGGAGAAAATTTCTCTTTGTAGCTTACATGGATGGTAGTCTCCGTGTATGGGATCTTCTCAGCAACACCAAGATACTCTATTATTCCATGAGTAAAGAAACAGCAGGTAAAATTCTGAAGTTCTCTGTTTTTTCTGAAGCAGAGGTGCAGTAATACCACTTTTGTTATGGATTCACCCAATGATTAATCGAGGAGTCTAATTTTGAAAAAATAATAAACAAAAAAAGGCCTAAACTAAACAGGGCACTCTAAGTAGCAAAAAGAGACTACCAAAATAAACAGCCTACAAACGTTGAACACCCATTGCCTAAACAGGGCACTCTAAATAGGAAATTATGTTGGAGATCCTATGCCTTACGTTAAAGAGTTATGCACCATGGGTGAGCCAAATGCGCCAGCAAGTTGAAAGAACTCAGCTAAGGCAAACTTCCTCTCATTCAACTTCCATTTTAATTAGTTGTTTGTTGCCTGCAATCTCCACTCTGACATCTACTTGGGCCAACTTGCCTCTCAATATTTTTTGCTTAAATGTGTGGAACAAAATTCTTTCTTTAGAGGATAGACTGTGAATCCAAATTTAATGTTCTCAGCTACCTAAGAGAGAATTTATTTGCAATTTTAAGTTTTATGTTTATTCTATAATCATCTGCATTTCAACCTAACAGGGTCATTGTGTCGATTTTGGGTCAGCGATGCAAACTACAATACATGCCATTTTCTTGTCGTTGTCCAACATGAAAGTCGTTTGGTAGGTATTTTCTAACAAATGTCAATGGCTACTCAAGAAATTTGCTTTTGAAAGTGGTTGCATATCCACTGTAATAATAATTGTTAAGGCATTGCCTATCATCACCTAGGTGGCAAGGTGCCCATGCCTACCTAGGCATAGGGTGCCTAGGCTACAGTAGCATAAATGACTAGGTGTCAGCTTGGGCACCTAGCCGTCATCTTGTCCTTTGCATAAATGCCATTTTTTTGGAAATTTTATATAGTGCTTTATCATTTATGTTTTTGAGATCAACTTTTCTTACATTATATGGAACTTAAGGCGTGTCATATGTTGCATTATTTGTATAAAGCTTTTTTTAAAGTTTAACCTTTTTGTTTTTGTGTGACCTATTGTCAAGTGAGGCTAGATTATTGATTAAATTTATTTGTTGTTGCCTGACATTTGACTTGATATTTTTATTTAAATGTGTACAAGGAGTATTGCTTGCTGATTTATGACCTTAATAACATTAAATATGCATAATAATACTTAAATATTCAAGGTGACTCCTAGGCAATGGCTAGGCACTCCAGCATTGCTTTGGTTGCTTGGCATCTTAGCAACCTTGATTGTCTCATCACCTTATTTATTTGTTTGATGACCCCTTTTCTTATTGAAAAGATAAATGTTTGATGGCTCCTATTGCTATTTCCATTCAACTAATTTACATGGTTGTCTTGGAGCAATACTAGTGCAACCATATATTGGAACTTTGCTTAGTTGTTGGTTTGATGGCTCTTATTGCTATTATTATTCAAGTAATCTGAAGTGCGAGTGTTGCTTATATTACAGCTAAGTCAAGGAGGTAGGCAAAATGGGAGGGCCTTGTTTAATGAATTCATTGTACCAAGTTGAAGGGTTTGATTTATCTAAAATGTATTGACAAGGGCCATTGGCAAATCTACTGTTATGATGTATTGATGATTTGATGTGGGGGTACACTGCTTATGTTGTATAATTCAGCATGGTGAATGCACCTGCCATAAGCCATGAATGTTACTGGTGGTAAGACAGAATTCCAGTAATTGTAAAGGTGTTTTAGGGACGAACTTTTGGGGACTGATAAAGTGTAACACCCTGGTGGCTGATCTGGTGGTCCTAGTGTAGTGTTGTTCATGAAATTACACAGGTTTTTTTCCAATCTCAGGCATTGTTTGGATACAATTTTGAAATGGATTTTGGATGTTGAATCTTGATTCTGTACACACAAGTCGAGGTGAAATAGTTACAAAATTATGGTTGTAAAATTTGGAAAATATTGCATTTAGTATGGTTATAGATTTTGGCATTGCTTTTGTTATTTAAAATGACGTATTTATCTCTGTTGTGTTGAAAAAGCGAGTATTATTTAATAAACAAATCCTATTACATATATATAAGGAAATAGTCCTTTATACGGATATCCATGTGAGGCATATTCATTTAACAAAACTCACTCTAACACTCCCCCTTAAGTTGGAGCATAGATATTGATCATGTCCAGTTTGTTACATAAAGATTCAGAAACCTCAACACTCAAGCCTTTGATGAATATATCCGCTCGTTGTTATACTTATTGAGTATAAGGAGTGTAAATAACCCTTTTTGTTACTTTGTCACGTATGTACTGATAATCCACTTGAATATGTTTAGTGTGCACATGGAATATAGGATTATTTCTAATTAAAATAGCTGCTTATTGACCACAATGCATAGTTATGGGATTTTTTAAGAGAAATCAAACTCAGATAAAAACGACCTCAGTTAAATCATCTCACAGACAGTTTACGTCATAGAACGGTACTTAACTTCTGCACTGGATCGTGATACTACATTTTGCCTTTTGCTCTGTCAGATTATAAAGTTTCCACCTACATAGGTACAATATTCTTATGTAGACTTTCCATCACTCTAGTCTCTTGTATATCCAAAATCCGAGTATGTCTTAATCTCTTGGTGACAATGTCTTTTATAAACTAGTCCTTGTCCTGGTTTAATGTAGTCTAGTACATGTAAAGTACATTGTTAATGTATCTCTCTAGGTTTATGCATGAATTTACTCAGCAGTCTAGCAGCATATGAGATATCCTGTCGTGTTACAGTCGGGTAGATTAATGTACCATTCAGTCTTTTGTACCTACCTACATCCTCATAGGTGCTTATAGAACTTTCTCAAAATGTTGTAGGATCAATAGAAGTATTCTTATGTAGACTTTCCATCACTCTAGTCTCCTGTATATCCAAAATCCGAGTATGTCTTAATCTCTTGGTGACAATGTCTTTTATAAACTAGTCCTTGTCCTGGTTTAATGTACTCTAGTACATGTAAAGTACCTTGTTAATGTATCTCTCTAGGTTTATGCATGAATTTACTCAGCAGTCTAGTAGTATATGAGATATCCTGTTGTGTTTCAGTCAGGTAGATTAATTTACCAATCAGTCTTTTGTACCTACCTACATCCTCATAGGTGCTTATAGAACTATCTCAAAATGTTGGTGTAGGATCAATAGAAGTATTCTCTTGTTTGCATTCAATGAGACTAGCGTCTTGAAGAAGATTAAGCGTATATTTTCTCTGATATAACACCATCCTTCCTTTAGCATAGGCAAACTCAATATCTAGAAAGTACTTAGGACGTCCTACGTCTTTTGTACTGAAGTGTCGCTGTAAATAGTGTTTGATTTCATTTATATTCTCAACATCATTTCCTGTAATAATGATGTCATCTACATACATTGTCAGTAACACAACTATTGATGTTCCTTTTGATAAATACTGAATGGTTAACAGTACATCTTGCAAACCTAACGTTCATCACTACGTTGCTCAATTTATCAAATCACGCTCTTGAATTCTGTTTCAGACTATATATAGCCTTCTTAAGAAGGCATACATTGTTTTCCTTCTGCTTAACATATCTTAGAGATTGCTCTATGTATACTTGTTCTACCAAGTTACCATAAAGAAAAGTATTTTTAACATCAAGTTGATGTATGTCCCATGACTTATTGACAGCGATAGATAGGATTTTTTGAATTGAATTAAGGTGGGTCATTAGAGAAAAAGTTCTCATAATCAACACCATAGGATTGTGTAAAACCATGTGTCACCAGTCTTGCTTTATGTCTGTCTACAGAGTCATCAGCTTTGTACTTTACAGTGAGTATCTATCGACAATTGACATGGCTACTTTCTTTAGGTCGAGCCACCAAATCCCATGTACTGTGAGAAAGTAGAGTTTGCATCTCCTCATTTATGGTTGTCTTTCATTGTGGTAGAAGTAGTGCCTTTTGATAATTCTTGGGTGTAGACTCGGAGGATATGGACAAGGCAAACTGGTGAAATGGTGGATGAAAGGAATTATAGGAAACAAAAATAGAAATAGGATGGATAGTTGAAAACTTTATATCTTTTCGTAGGGCAAAGGGAATATCAAGGTCTTGTGGTGGTCGATTTGCAGAGAGAGGTGATGGTTTAGACTGAGTTGGTGGAGTCACCTTGTGTCGTCAATGATAAATCTACAGTGGATGAGGCGTATTTGTTTGCAACGGTTGTTATTGAATATTTCCTGTATTTACAATCTCAACAGGTAAAGGAGTGGCAGTAATATGGTTGTTAGAGGTAATAGGATCAAAATAAGGTTCAGACTGTCAAAAGGTGACGTCAACACCTGTATGGATACCGATGACTGGGTGGATGATAGCACTTGTATCCCTTTTAGGTTTGTGAATATCCCATAAAGACACATCAAAGAGACCTTGGAGCTAACTTGTCAAGATTTGAACTAAGGTTTTGAACATAAGCAACACACTCAAATACTTTTGGAGGAAGATTGAAGAGTTCCTTCTTAGGACAGACGACATAGTGGGATTTCACCACCAAGCGGTACAGAAGATATTCTATTGATAAGGTAAGTTGTTGTAAGTATGTGTCATTCATATGTGATTGTACGAGTTACATCAAATATGTGTCTATGTTTGCTTTTAGCTACCCTATTCTATTGAGAAGTACGAAGACAAGTGGTCTGATAGAAAATTCCTAATGAAGCACAATAACTTTCTATATTCCTTTGAACAAATTCAAGAGTGTTGTTTGTTCGAAATATTTTTGGAGTAATAGAAAATTGATTTATTATTTACATTTTTTTTTGTTGACAATGTCAAGTATATGATGTCTATTTTAAGGAGATATACCAATGAAATTCTAGAATAGTCATTGATAAACACAATATAATAACAAAAATTAGACATAGTGATACTACGAGTAGGTCCCTAAATATCTTAAATCAAAGAGACCTTAATTAGTAGACAAACTAGATCATTTATAGATAGCCCGATATTGTTACTTAAGCGATACGACTCACAAATAAATGACTCAACTGAGATTCAAGGAAGAGTTTCTTGTAGATTGCGATGAAATGGATGCCTAAGAAGACAATGCCATAACAGCGATGACTCCACAGTAGTTGCAATCGATGTCAATTCACCAGGTATATCATCGTAGACCAACAAATAGTCTCCACGACCTTGCTCACGAGTGACGACTCAAATCAATCCTCCTTCTCGTGTGTAGATTCTGAAAAGTACAATGATATGGAAAAAAAGATTACTGAACAGTAAAGTTGGCAAGCAATAACACTAATGGAAAGTAAATTAATCGGAAAATCAAGTACATAAGCGACTTTCTCAAGAGTGATATGGGAAGAGGCATCAACACCACCTTCCCTAGACACTGAACAATGAATAACATTGTTGATGAAAATAGTTTTAATGTCTTATAGGTTGGAAAGACGGGTAAAAAGATTTCAAGTACGTGACGTGTGAAGTAGCCTCAGAGTCGATAATTTAAGAATTATTACTAAGATTTAGTAAGTCAAGACATACCTGAGACAGATGAATGGGCAGTAGTGGCATGGGTTTAGGTATTTTGGAGTTGAAGGAATCTGCTATAATTAACATGGGAGATTGTGACTATAGAAGTGGAGGAATCATTAGGTGCATTCTTTGTGACGTGTCTAGCCCTGGTAGGTTTATCGAACTTACTCTAACAACGATCAAAAGTATGATTTATCTTGTCACAATGATCAAATTTACGAGAATCACATCTTCCAGATGAGGATCTGCCATAGCCTTGGGAAGTAGGAACAGAAGTTGAAATTGCAGTCGAGATACGTGATGTACAAGTAAAAGTAGATGAAAGTGAAGTATCTCTGAACCAAGGATTGGACTACGAATCTGAGAGGTCATAGAAGGGTCGAGTCTAGTAAGAAAGATTGCAACTGATAATTCCTCCTTATAATGCTTCATCTTTGATATATCTTGATAGATTTCCAATTCGTTCAATAAAGATATGAGGGAATCGTAAAATTCTTGAACAGAATGTTCTTTTTAACAAAGTGTAAACAATTGCTCTTATATTTTCCATATGTGTGTAATATTTTTTTCATGCCCATATGTGTTTTGTAGAGTATCCCACATTTTTTTGGTTGGATGCAACATCATGACACTTTGGGATATATCCTCCTCTATATTATTAATTAGCCATAAAATAACAACAGTCATTTGCAAATCAATCAGTATAAGTGGAATCCTTAGCATCAGGAGGATCAACAGTAAGGTGTTCGATTTTCCTACGTGCACCAATAAAGGTTTCAAATGCTTGAGACCATAACAGAAAGTTCTTGCCATTCAGTTTGATTGATGTCTCAAAGCGGTTTTTCATCAACATCTCCCAAGATGAAGCCATGTAGACAAAAAATCAGGTCTGATTTGGACAGATAAATAGGAAAAGGATGGCAAAAAATTGCTGTAATCTTGACAAAATACTACAATAGATATAGAGACCTACTTGTAAGGTAGTATATAAGTATTTAGGGCAAATAGGGGGCAAATAACCACCTCTTGATACCAAAACATAGATAAGAAATATGAAACTAGCCTATATTGTTCCTGGCAGATCGACGGTTAGGCTATTAATGGTCGGTGGTGGTCAAAACTGAGGAAAGGAGGGCCAACTATGGCTTATGGTTGGTGGAGGAGGGGCCGGAATTGACGACGGAGGGCTGATTAAGTGTCTTCGGCGAGGTCTGAAGGTGTCAGCTGTAGTTCTAGTTGAAAAATGGCCATCGGGCAGTGGCAGGCTTGTTGGTGGTGGCTTTTGGCGATGGAGGAGGTGGGGATCTAAGGTTTGGGTGGCCTGTGCTCTGATACCATGTTGTGTTGAAAAAGAGAGTTTATCATTCAATAAACAAGTCATATTACATATACATAAGGAGATAGTTTCTTATACGGATATCCTATGTAAGACATATCTATTTAACATAACTCACTCTAGCACTCCCTATGAGTTAGAACTTAGTTTGGATGATCACAAAATTTTCTTATTAGGTGATAACAATGATATTTTTACAAATAGTATAGTAATACTAGAATACACTTGTAATATGATGTATTCATAGTAATGCAAAGAATTCATTTTAATATGATGTATTCTCTTACTGGTCTAGTAATGAGGGTTGACGGTGGTGGATATTGGATGGCAATAATGTAAATATATGATAGTAAAAAAATGGAAAAATTAAAGGGTAATATGGAAATTGTACAAAAAGATGTATTAAATTCTCTCATAGTTTAAAAAATACCTATAAATGCACATCCCACTTGCCTTGGATTCTATGAAGAATCTGCCATGTTAACATGCGTTTGTCGATAATTATGATTATTATCCAATTATGGGACAATTTACACTCCTAGAATCATATCCAAATGGGGCCTTAGATGGCATCCTTATGATGGATTGTCAATTCAAAACTGCAATTCTGGTGGAATGGGAGTGGGAGAGCCTTGAGGGAGCTTTGGTGGTGTTCTCACTAGTCCAATGTGGGGAAAGGCAAGTTATGGGGATTCTAACATCCAAAGAGCTACAAATAGAAGTTCTTAAAGAGAGGTGTGGGTGAAGGCTATAAGCATTATGACAGAGTGAAGTGTATTTGGCTACATACACAACCCATATACCTCAGCAGTAACCACATAATATATACACTGCAGTGCCTTTAACCCATTATTGTGTTTGGTTTATTAAAAGTTGTAGCCTTTTGGGATAAAATAACCTGTGGTGATGTTTTTACTTTGTTTGTAATCTAAGAAAAATAATGTTGCAATACAAGTAAATTTCTTTTCCTAGGTAGATTGGTGGCTTTGCTTAACCTTTTTTAAAATTATTAATTAAGGCAAAGATAATCTATTATTGTTGATAAAGAGAGAAGAGTACATATATATAGGATAGGCAGAGACCTATACACTAAATGGATATCTAGTTATCTATTAACCTATATACTAAGGAAACATAATATAAACTAGAATTCTAACTCTCCCCCTCAAGCTGGAGCATATGTATCAAGAAGACTCAGTTTGGTACAAAGAGACTTAAACACCTTAATACTAAGACCTTTGGTGAAAATGTCAGCTAACTGTTCAGATGAATGAGTATGTGGAGTAGATATAACTTCTTTTATCATTAGATCTTGAATGTAGTGGCAATTGACCTTAATATGCTTAGTGTGCTCATGGAAAGTAGGATTGTTGGTAATGAAAATTGCAACTTGATTATCACACAACATCGACATAGGCATCTTAGATGACAAATCGAGCTCTGACAACAGGGACTTGATCCACACCATTTCACATGCAGTTTGAGCTCTGGACCAATATTCTACATTAGTGCTAGAGCGTGACATCACATTCTGTTTCTTACCGCGCCATGTAACTAGGTTGCTTCCTACATAAGTACATAAGTCAGATGTAGACTTCCTATCCTTTCGGTCTCTTGCATATCCTGAATCTGAATATGTCATAACATTTACATAGCCATTCTTCTGATAGATTAGACCTCTTCTTGGAGTACTTTTCACGATGGAAAGAACTTGCATAATCCTAACCCAGTGTATCTTTCTGGGTTCATGCATAAACTGACTTAGTAAGTTAAGAGATATTTAGTTGAGTTACTGTCAAATAAATGAGTTTTCCAATCAGCCTCTTGTATTGACTAGGGTCATCCAACAACTCAGAGCTAATATCCCAAAAAGGTGGTGACTATTCAATAGGTGTACTCTCTGGTTTGCACTCTAAGAGCCCTGTCTCCTTAAGAAGATCAAGTGCATACTTTCTTTAAGATAACATCATCTTTCCATCGACATAAGTAAATTTAATACTAAGAAAGTATCTTGGTTTTCCTAAGTCTTTAGTGACAAAATGAGATGCAAGATGATCTTTCTTTTATGCTCCATTGGTCACTGTCAGTTACCAGAATAACATCCACATATACCACAAGTAACACACATTCTTGATCAGTTTTCCTGTAAAAGACAGAGTGATCCACAACATACTTTTGAAAACCTCTATCTAATACTACTTTGTTGAATTTTTCGAATCACGCTCTAAGATTTTGTTTTAGGCCATAAATTGCCTTCTTGAGCTCATATATCCTGTTTTCCCCTTGAGCAACATATCCGAGAGGTTGTTCCATAAGAACCATCTCTGTGAGATCTCCATACAAGAAGGCATTTTTCATGTCAAGTTGACAAACATCCCATGAGTAATTGATAGTTACAGAGAGAATAACCTTGATAGAGTTGCGGTGAGCAACTGGAGAAAAAGTCTAATCATAATCAATACCATACATTTGAGTGAATCTTCGAGCTACCAATTTGGCTTTGTAGCAATCAATTGTGCCATCTGTTTTGTACTTGACAGTATAAATCCAGCGACAGGTGACTATTTAGGCTCCAACAAGACGGATCACTAACTCCTATGTGCCACGAACTATCAAGGTAGCTACCTTCTCATTCATTGTTGCCTTCTAGTGGGAAAGTAAAAGTGATTCTTGGTGATTTCTGGGAATAAACTCAGAGGAAAGGGTCACAACAAAGGCACGGAAAGTAGGAGAAAGAGTGTCATAAGAAACAAAATTGGAGATTGGATGAGAGGTGAAAGAACGACTACTTTTTCGAAGAGTTATAGGAAGATGAAGATCATTTGGAGGCAGATTTGCATTCGAGGCGGAAGCTACTGTCGCTGGTGGTCTTTTTCGTCTTTGATATACCTGCAAGGGATGAGATGGATCTGTTGTGTCAATCTCTGACTCAATAAGTGGAAAAGAACAGACTCAACTGCTGGTTTCTCTGAGACACTCGAATCACCAAAGTATCTCGTGGACTCGAAAATGGTGACATTTGCAAGCACAAAGTAATGACCAGATGGTGGATGAAAACATTGGTACCCCCGTTGAGTCCTAGAGTACCCTACAAACACACATTTGATGGTTCTTGGAGAAAGTTTATCAAGGTCTTGTGAGAGATCCTTGACAAAGGTCACACACCCAAATACTCGAGGGGTCAAGGAATACAACGTGGCATCTTTTTGAAGATGTCGAAGAGGGACTACAGATATTTTGGAACTTTCATGTGTAACATAATATTACGAGCACCATCAAGAATATATTTGTGCTTTCGTTCTGCTAATCCATTCTGTTGAGAGGTGTGTGGACAAGTGGTTTGATGTATGATGCGTAAAGATGCACAATAAGATTGAACCTTGTGTTGAACAAACTCCAATGCATTATCAGTACGCAAATACTTGGGAGTAATCTTAAATTGATTTTTTATTTCAGAAAGAAAAACTTTGAATATATCATAAATATGACCACGATCTTTTAATAGATATAACCACGACACTTTAGAAAAATAATCAATAAAAATAATGTAGTAACGATAACCAAAAACAGACGAGACTCCTTCAGATGTCACAATGCACTAACTCAAATAAATTTTGACTAGACACTAGACGCAATTGACGAAAGGAAGCATGATAATGCTTTCTTAATTGACACGACTCACACTCAAAAGGAGAAATAATCATCCATAGCAAAGTCTGTTGTAACTTCTGGTGAGATGGTTGACCCAACCGGTAGTGCTACAGCGAAGATGGTGCTGAGGTAGAAGCTACAAACACTAATTTTTGAGGTATCTCATCGTTGACCAGTAGGTACATACTATTTCCACGTTCACGGTCCAAATCAATCCTCCTTTTCGTCCGTAAATCCCGCAAAGTGCAGTGAAAAGAAAAAAAAGGTTACACAACAACAAAGTTGTTTGGTAATAACACTAATAGATAGAAGATTGACAGTCAGGCACGTATAAAATTTTATCAAGAGAGATCTGGGAAGAAACCTATACAACTCCTTTTTCAGTTTCTGATCAGTCAACCATGAGAGCTATATGTTGATACCATGTTAATTAGGACAGATAATCTATTATCGTTGACAAAGAGAGAAGAATACATATATTTAAGATGGGTAGAGACCTATGTACTAAATGAATCTCCTGTTATCCATTAACCTATGTACTAAGGAAACATAATATAAGCTAAACTCTAACAAAAATGTAGTAGGTATCTTACACTGTTTATACTTTTGTGTTTTCTGCTACCATATCAGACTGGATATGTAAAGAACATAAGAACCCATGTGTTGTATTACATGCATGCTGACTTAGCAAGCATCACACTGAAGAAACCTTATCAGTTGCTCTTACACTTGTAGATATCTTGATCATAACACAGTTGCTCAATAATTTTATTCAAATAATATTTCTCAATATATATGATTAATAGGTTACAAGCTAGTTAATTTACCCAAGAACTTGTAGTGTATAGTTTCGTGACTTCTGTTATTTGCATTAGAGAGAAATTATTATACAAATCAAACAATTGCATAAAAGTATCAAAATAAATATCAAAAAATTATCTGTCATTTGTGATCAAAATAACAAAAATTTACTTACTAAAACTTGAGATATCAAGAATCAAAGTCAACATGCATGAATAGTAAAACCAAGAACAACATCAATCCATTATTCATTGTAAAAATAATGTAAAATCATCTAAAAATATTATAAATTTCCCACATAGCAAGATTATCAGATGTAATATCATTCTCTAACAAAACTTGCATTAATTGGAACTCGATGGAGTGTATACTTCGAAATGAAGCTTACAATCCAACACAGTGGAATCTAACGACCAACCACTGGTGGCCTCCTTCATCGGAGTTACAAAAACAACAACTTTAACCTCCAAACGAACCCGATTGAACTACCTAGAGCCCGTACGACAACTAACAAACAAAAAATAATACAATCAAACATCCTTGCAATGAAGGGGAAGATAAACCCATCAATAGATAGTACTCAACTAACCTCTACGAGTTCACACACATGTTTGAGAGGAGATCATCGGTGATAAAGCTCTAACCAAAATTCCCTTTGACGTCGTTTAGAGCTCACCTCCTTCCCCACAAGCACACACACCTACATTGGAACACCTTCACCACTTTCTTGGATTCTCTCTTTAAAAAAAATAAAAAAACTCTCCTTTTCTCCGTTTAGCTCAGACATTCCCTCTCAACTCTCATTACAGAAGAAGGAATGGATGAGGAGTGACAAACAGTCTCTACTCTTTAAATAGCTACAAGGTTTGAGAATAATCATGCAACCACTGGGACAAGTGTCACATGCACGTCCTCAATACAAACACAAGTCACACTGTGCACTTCCACTAGTACAAACACTATGTTCAAATGGCAACCCAACTTCTACACTTGCATCTACGAATCCTCTGAGTCAGCTACGTGCAAGAATGATCTCATGCACAAAAAATCCAAACCACTTAAATAGTCCATGAGTAATCAAACCACTTGCATAAGAAATCAATTAATTAAAATTGGGAAATTACCATAATACCACACTATTCATTATGAAATAATCTAATGAAGTTAAGATTATCAATTACAAAACTTCATGAAGATCTAAATTCAAATCATCCTTTGTCAACATCCAACCAACAACACAATCGTACAGAATCATCAATCGTAAAAATTCAAACCTAACAACTTATTGCACTTTGGATCACCAATCCTTACGAGATCTGTGCTAAGGGGACCTCGTTGGTAATTTGTGCCTTATATCCATGTTAACTATCTATGTTAGAAACACACACCATTCAGTCATGCCAATAAAACTGCACAACTTGAATGGACCAATAAAAGCATGGATGTTACACTTTAACCCTTTTAAAGGAATTTTGTCCTCGTAATTACACCTAGAGGAAAAGATAAAGGTATTGAACAAGGTTGATATCCTCATGTTGCAAAGTAGCCTCCTCGACACCATGATATCACTACTACGCAAGAAGCAATAGAATAACCTTGTTCCATAAAACCTGTTCCTTTTGATCAAAGATCTAGACAACATTTTTGACGAAGGGTAAATCCTCCTAGAGCTTTTTTGGCTAGATCGGAATCGTTTGTGATGTATAAGACAGATTGAGACATGAAATAGGTTATGTAATGCAGAAAGTTCTAAAAGTTTATATGTCTCCTCACCAACTCTTTGAATAATCTAGTATGTGTTAATGAAGTAAGGACTTAGCTTCTCATGTTTTCCAAATCTCATCACACTCTTGATTAGTGATACCTTCACGAGTACAAAGTCTTCGATCAGAAATTCCAACGATCTTCACTTCTTATTAGCATAATGTTTTTGTCGACTTTGTGCAGTTATGAGTCATTTGCAGATTAAATCCACCTTGTTTGCATACAACTATAGAATCTTAAGACCAAAAAGCTATTGTTCACATACTTTAGTAAACCAATGATTTGCAAGATTTACCTACACATGGCTTCATATAGAGTCATCCCGATACTGGAGTGATAGTTGTTATTGTAGGCGAATTCGATAATTGAAAGGTTGCCCTTCCACTTCTCCTTTATATCCACTGCATAGACTCTTTAAGTATATCCTTCAACATCTAAATAGTCCTCTCAATTTGCTCGTCGTTTGTAGATGGAATGTTGTACTAAAATTCAATACCATACAATCAGACAATCTCTAATTCATACAGTTTAGTCAATTGATGCATAAGGAGATTTACTCATGTTGTCATTAAATGTGTAGATTTCGTGAGTCGATTTACGATCTCCTATATGATATCGTTCTTCTTCCTGATTTTAGGCAAACCGGTTACGAAGTTCATAGTCATGTGCTCCCATTTTCATATTGGAATATCCAAAGATTGCAAGGTTCCAATCGGTTTTTGTGTTTCGTCTTAATTAGTTGACAAGTCATACACTTTATCACATGATTTGTCACAATCCTCTTCATTTCAGATCACTAGACATTTCTTGTTAAGTTTTGATACAATTTGGTGTTTCCTAGATGAATGGTATACTTGGACTGATGGGTTTCGTCTAGGAGTCTTTGTTTAACCTTCTCACTTTGAGGTGCATACAAATGTAGATCATACCTCAGTTCTTTGATCATACCAAAAAAGAAATGAAACTCTTCCCTAGCCTTGATATTCTCAACAGTCGTTTGAACGAAAGGAACTAGTTGTTGATAAGTGATAATAATCTTGATTAATTTAGGGTAAACAGACCGTTAGACAGAGTAGTCATTCGGGCACAAATCATCTCTCAAGATTGTCTTCTAGGTGTACACTCCATTAGATCCACAAGTATGGTCCACTCTTTAGCCATCTAGCTCATATCATATGAGTACGTCGACTAAGAGCATCGTCGACCACGTTGTCCTTCTCTAAGTAAGAAGACAAATTAAAATCATAGTCTTTAAAATATTCCACCTACCTGTGTTGTCTTATATTAAGGTCTTTTTGAGTAAACATATACTTATGATTAGTAAAGACTTCAAATTATTTCCCATAAAGATAGTATTGTCAGAGCTTCAACGTGAAAAACTACAGCAATCATCTTAAAAAAATGAGTTGGGCGGTTTCTTTTATGATCCTTCAGCTGACGAGAAGCATAGGCTACAACATTATCATGTTGTATAAAGATACAGTCCAATTCAGATCCATAAGCATCATTGTACACGATGAAACCAGCATTTTTAGAAGACAAGGTCAACACAAGAGTCAAAATTAATCGAACTTTCAACTCATTGATGCTCTATTTATAACCCTAATCTGCACAAATGAGACTCTTTTTCTTGTCAACTCAATCATTGACACTGCTATTGAAGAGAAGTTCATGAACCTTCTATAATAGTCTATTAAAGCTAAGAAACTTTTAACCTCATATATTGTCTTGGATGTCTCCTAACTGCTCACTTTAGTGTTCTCTCCAAAATGATGTGGCCAAAAAACATAATTTCACTTAGTTAGAACTCATGCTTAGAGAATTTGACGTACAACGGGTGTTGTCTCAAAGTCTCCAGCACCGCCTTTAGATGTAAGTTGTGAGTTTCCTAACACATCATCAATAAATACAACAAATTGGTATTTGAACACCTTGTTCGTCAAATATATAAATGTGGATGGTGCACTGGTTAAACTAAAGGACATAATTAGGAATTCATATTATTTGTATCGCATTTTGAAAGCAGTCTTTTGAATATTAGAGTCTTAGATTCTCAACTAGTGATATCCCGATCTAATATCAATCTTCGAGATAACTGAAGTAGATTGTAATTGATTGAACAGGCCATTAATGTAGGGCAAGGATATTTATTGTTCACGGTAATTTGGTTTAACATTTGGTAGTCTATGCACAATTGAAGTGAATCTTTTTTTTTTTTTTGAATGAACAAAATAAACGCTTCTTATGGAGACATACTTGACCTGATAAATCCCTTGTTCAGTAATTCCTGCAACTAAGTCCTGAGTTTCCTTAACTTCGTTAGTGTCATGCAATACAGGAGTTTCGAGATGGAACTAGACCTTGGTACCAAATCAATAAATAACTCAACCTCTTTATGAGGTGGTACACTAGGCAAATGATACAATTGACAGTTTAGGTGAGGCAGAGGTAACAACACGAGTCAAATACTCTACACGCCCGTTAATTAGTGATTTATAGGCCTTCGTTGTAGAAATAAGAAGCTTAAGCTCACCTTTGTGCACACCCTACACATTCACCAGTGGACTAAAAATATACTTTTCTTCACACAGTCGATCATTGTCGAATGCTGAGTTAACTAATCTATGCTAAGTATGACATCATACTCTTGCATACTCATAAAGATAAGTCTGGCCTTGAAGTCTTTGTCATTTAGTGTGATATTGACTTATAGCAATTACTTCCAAGCAAAACGATGCTCCCCTAGCAGCGTCGTTACATTAAGATAAAACAGTCAATCAAGTTGGTCTGTTCTTCATCTTTGTCACAAAGGACTTAGATATAAAGGAGAATGTACTCTTTGAGTCAAACAACACTTTAGTCATCCGATCTACTACAAGAAAAGAATTTAAAAGATAACCAAATAACCAAGAAAACAATAATTGGAAGAAAATACTAGTCCACAACACAAGAGAGATATAAGCAAAAACAACAAGGGCTACACAATTAGAACAACTACCTTTCCTTGCCTTCCATTACATCTCTTGAAAACCTTGCATCTGGTAATGTGATAGAAAATACACGTCCTATGGTTGGCTATTGTGGTATGTCTCTTGATCTCTTGAGAAGGTTGGGATAGTGCCTCTGAATGTGTCTTTGCTTCCCACAGTTATTTGACACCAATTGGGTCGATGCTTGTTATTGATGGGGGCAGCTCGTTGTGATACGACCCACATGGCTAAACCTAGTCTTGCCTGCAAAGCTATGTTTGCCACTCAAGATAATGCTAGACCTTTCCTTCCTTTTCTTCCCAAAACTATTAGAACTCTGTGCACTAGAGAAAGAGTACCACAAACAGATGACATCTTAGCTTTCCTTTTGGAACCACTACCCATATGGCTAAACCTAGTCTTGCCTGCAAAGCTATGTTTGCCACTCAAGATAATGCTTGACCTTTCTTTCCTCTTCTTCCAAAAACTATCGGAACTCTATGCATTAGAGAAAGAGTACTAGAAATAGATGACATCTTAGCCTTCCTTTTGGAACCACTACCCATAGACTTTTTATATTTACCTTGAAATGGGATGTCATCTCAACCATTTCTATCATCGTTTGACATTGACAAGTTACGACTTTCATCTTCAGTCCTGGCTGAAGACTCTCTAGAAATCTCTTGGCTCTTCACTTCTTGAAGTCAAAAGTCTAAGTGAACCATTCTAGACAAGTGAAAGTAGTCTCATACTCACCTACAATCATGCTTCCTTATTGCAGACTTTGGAACTCTCGATCCAATTTATCTCTCTCATGGTTAGAAAAATATTTCTTGTAGAAGACATCTTGTTGTTGATCGTCACGGATTTTGGGAATCTTAAGTGCTGAATAGCCTTCCACAACTAATCAACATCACCTTCCAGCAAGAAAGTGGTCGATCGCCCCCAAGACTCCTTTGGACAGGTCATACTCCTGAAGATCTTCACAATCCCCTGTAACTATGCCTTGCTTTCCATAGATCTGCCTTTACTGTTGAATGTCGACTCATGCAGGCAACTCAACTATGTAGCCATAGATTCCGAGTTGATCACCAGAACCTCTTTTACTACAAGCATCAGCAATCCCATGTTCTAGGCTCCTCAACTTGGCTTGCATATCATGCCAACCACTCCCCTTGTTGGAGTTGAAAGCAACCATCTTATCCTCTCCCTTACTGCGACAAGACATTCTATAGAAGGACATGGCAAAAATTCAAAAAGAACAAACAATAAACATTTGATACAGTTCTAAGGAGTCACTAGTCCTGATAACTTGAGTTAATGCACATAGTAAGCTTAATGCTTAAATCTATCTTAGTCACTATAACTCAGATAACAGCCTAAAACAATTATATTCAAATAACATTTCTCAATATAATATGAATAATAAGCTTCAAGTTCGATAATCTACTTAAGAACTTGTAGTGTGTGGCAATTTAGCTCTTGTTATATGCATTAGAGAGAGAAACTACTACACAAACTAGAAATTTGCACATAAAGTACCAAAATAAATATCTTGAAATTATCTACCATTTGCAATCGAATAACAAAAATTTGCTAACTAAAACTTGAGATATCGAGAATCAAAATCAACATGCATGCACAGTAAACAGTAGAATCGACAAAAACATCAATCCATTATTCACCATAAAAACATTGTAATATCATCTAAAAATATTACAAATTACCCACACAGCAAGATTATCACATGCAATATCACTCTCCAACAAAACCTACACTAATCGATGGAGTGTGTACCTCAAAATGAAGTTTACAACCCAACACATGGAGGAACCCACTGACCAACCGTTGGTGGCTGCCTTCGTTGGAGTTTAAAAATAGCAGCTTTAACCTCCAAACGAACCCAATCGAACTATTTGAAGCCCATATAGTAGCCAACAAATAGGAAATTTTACAATCAAACACAAATGCAAGGAAGGGGAAGATGAATCCATCAATAGACAGTGCTCAACTCACGTCTGTGAGCGCACACACATGTTAGAGAGGAGATCTTCGGCGATAAAGCTCTAGTTAAAACTCCCTCTGACGTCGTTTATAGCTCACCTCCTTCCATATGAGCACAAACACCCACACAGGAACACATTCACCATTCTCCTTGGTATTCTCTCTCTTTCTTTCTCTCTCTTAGAAAAACTCAAAAGACTTTCCTCCTTTTCTCCCTTTAGCTCAGACAATCCCTCTCTTACTCTCGTTGTTGAAGAAGGAATGGATCAGGAGTGATGAGTGGCCTTTAGTCCTTAAATAGCCATGAGGTTTAAGAACAACACAACCACAGAGACAAGTTTTACATGCACGTCCTCAACATAAACACAAGTCACATTGGATCAGGAGTGATGAGTGGCCTTTAGTCCTTAAATAGCCGTGAGGTTTAAGAGCAACACAACCACAGAGACAAGTTTTACATGCACGACCTCAACATAAACACAAGTCACATTGTGCATAATGACTTGCACAAGTACTACATTCAAATGTAAACCCAACTTTTACATTTGTATCTACAAATCCTTAGAGCAAGCAACATGCATAAAAAATCAAAACCAATTAAATAATCTATGAGTAATCAAACTAGTTGCATAAGAAATCAATGAATCGATGGGACACTCCCCTGATACCTACTATTCATTGTGAAATAATCTAAAGAAGTCAAGGTTATCAATTACAAATCTTCATGAAGATCTAAATTCAAATCATTCTTTGTCAACATCCAACCAATAATACAATCGAGCAGAATCATCAATCCTAAAAACTCAAACCTAACAACTTATTGCATTTTGGAACACTAATCCTTGCCAGATAACCACGTTGGTAATTCATGCCTCTTATTTGCACTGATTACCTACACCAAGCTTGTAATCCATGCTAGCTATCCATGCCAGAAACACATGCCGTTTAGTGGCCCTAATTAAACTACACAACTTGAATGGATCAACATCAACACAAATGTTACATTCTAACTTCCTTAAAGGAATAAAGTTGGTAAAGGAAGAATTTGTTTTTTAAAGGAATAAAGTTGGTAAAGGAATAAAGTTGGTATAGTGAAACAAGAGTTGTAACCTTTCATTGGTGTGCGGTGGGTTGTATTTATGCGTGAAGGTGATCCTTGGAGATTGTCGGGGAGTTGTTATATTGACTTGGATATGTGTCGAGCTCTAACTGGAGAGTTGTATGCGACCTGGTGGTTTCGCTAGAGGTGTTTGGTAGTGTTAGTGTCAGTAGTTATTGCCTTGACAAGAACATGCTATGCTGTCATGTGCATGAGGGATGTGTTGATCCAGGCGGTAAGGCGTTAGAAGACTTTATATGTACGGAGAACTACTTTAGTCAAAGTGTGCTTGTACACCCACATGAAGTTTCCCTAAGACGTGTGTTGTTCTTGCAAGCTTAGGGCATTTGGCAAGAGCTATGTGATATGGCTTGGGCATTCAATTGACCTTGAAGCATTGCATTCAGCCAACTTCATAGTTGGCCACTCGATTGGTTTGCCAAGGTGGCTTAGGGCGTAGTTAGGGTGTCTTTAGGCTGTTTGCCCTGGACTCGGTGCTTACTCTATCGTCTTCGAGTTTCACTTGGGCGTTTGTAGGTTGTTTGCCAAGGTCTTTTGCTCTTCATTGTTTCTTCTATTAAGCCTCGTACATAGGTGTCTTTAGGTTGTTATTATACACTCATCAGGCGTGAAGCCTTTTAGGTTGGAGAGCTTGGTTCGTCTGTTGTTGGTATTCCGAGAGTTAGTCGATGATCATCTTTGGTTGCCAGAGGTCTAGGTGTGTGCTCGCGTCTCTCCTTCTTTTTGTTGTTGACGTAGTAGACGAGCCAGCCTTGTTAGACCAATGTTTTGATCTTTTCTTTTAGTTGCCTGCACTCCTTGTTGGTGTGTCCACCATTCTGATGGAAGTCACAATAGGCATCCTTGCTATTCCTCCACCTTAGGTATGTCTATAAGGGCTCGGGCCACCCTATTCGCTCGATGTCTTACTTCCATGAGTAGCTGTGCCCTGGAGACGTTTTGTGGTGCGTAATGGTGGAATAGTTGCTTCATAACACAGGACCAAGGTGGTTGGTCACTTCGTTTTTGATCTTAGCGATGGGATTGACGATCATCTTGATTGAGTTTGGTCAGGCCCATCTTTCCAGCTCCCCTTTGATCGAGTTGGGACTGGTCTCTTCTCTCTAGTGCAAAGTTGACATCGTTTAGCTAATCGACGATGATGTACTTGTTGACCTTCTCTAGGGCCTTAGCCACGTTTGTGATCTCATTCAGATTGTAGAAGCGTGTAAACTCTATAAGGGAGCAAGGCCTTGTTTGAAAGCTGTAAAGGCGACGTCTTCCTTCACATTAGGGATGTTGGTGAGCTTATCGTTGAAGTGTTGGATGTAGTCTTTTAGTATCTCCCTTGGCTTTTAGATGATGGAGAAGAGGTGGTTGGAGACTTTGATTCTCGTCTGATGACCCTCTAAGTGAGCACAGAATACGTGGCTCAACTCCTCAAATAGGGACTTCTTACGTTGGTGGGCCCAAAATAGCATCTCATCAGATCTTAGAAGGTCATCATGTGGTTTATAAAGTCAGAGATGTCATTGTAGGACTCTAGGTGCGACATCTTGAATTTTGCAGAGAGCAGCTTCATTTTTATTGTTTCCATGAACGAAGAGGATGTGGTCCTTTCAACGTTGTCCTAGAGGGTGTTCTTCTCCTTTTGCATTTCCTTCAGGTATTCCTTCATCTGTGCAAACCGATCATGGATTGCTTGGTTATATTGTCCACTTTGCTTAGCTTGGTCATGCAATGTACTTAGGGTTGTTGGAGCTTTTGGGAGGGGAGATGGCTCAAAGGGTGTAGCCCGCCTCACCTCAGTGTGACACTTTGTCAATTCCTCTGAGAGAAATGTTGCTTCATCTTGCAATGCTTTGAAGGTCTTAGGAGTGATCACCATGGAGGTCTAAGTTAAAAATCCTTGTGAGCATATTTAGACCACCATGTGATTGACACATGCGAGAAAATGAGTTTACCACAGACGGTGCCAACTGATCTTGGCCTCTCTATCGGCCTGTTGGGTTGTGCACCTCGATCGTGACTTGACAGTGGATGTGGGTTGCAAGCATAGAATTAAATGTTGGTTTTGTGTTAGACTTAGATATGACAAAAATAAGAAACATGTCGGACATTCGTAGAAATGTTGGCGGAAACATAGTAAATTTACGAAAGTTCATAGAAATGATCAAAAAATTATGAAACTCTAGGATAAGGTAAAGTAAACAATAATTTACATCATAGATTACTTTGATAAACTTTCTTAATATGTATCACATTAAAATATATTGGATGGACTTAATACAAATATCCTGGAACATAAAGAATATGTAAAAATGATTAATAAATGTGTAAAACAAAAGTGCACATAAAAGTTACCTTATATATGCTTAACATAAATATTTTATTTTTTTTATTTAATTACGAGTTTTACTGATTTTTAATGATTTCATAGAATTATTAGGTTAAATCTATGTATTATTAGGTTAAATCTATATAATATAAAGTTATTAAAAACACATAAAAAACATGAAAAAGCCTAAGACCTATGTGTTATTAGGTTAAATCTATGTAATATCAAGTTATTAGCATTGAAATACAAAAAAAACATGAAAAAATCTAAGACCTATGTGTTATTACGTTAAATCTATGTAATGTTGAGCTATTAACATCAAAACATAAAACAAAACATGAAAAAGCCTAAGATTTATGTATTATTAAGTTAGTTTTAATTACTATTATGATAGATTTAAGATTCTATTATAGATATACATGAGAAGTTCAAAACACTAACATAATGAATGAAAAAAAACAAATATTCTATATAAAAATCAAGTGTTGTATCTTAAGGAGGGATAAAATTTAAGTGTAGTTAAGGAGAGAAGACTCTTCAACTTTGTAGTAAGCGATCAGGTTGCAAAGGAGTAGAGAAGATGTGTAGGAAGTTGGGAATTCATGAAAGGGAAAAAGTAAATGAAAAGAAAAGAACTTTGGTACGTGTAGTTTTAATGGGTGTGTCACTTCATTGTTCAAACTTAGTGTAAAAATAGATAGTGTCGATTGACACTCCGACACTCATCGACACAAGTCGAAGTTTGGCTTAGTCATATGGTATTTTCTAATTTACACTTGTAAATCGTGTCAGCCAATTCAGAATTCGATAAATGTCGGTGATATTTCGTTGACATATGTTGATGTTTAATTCTATGGCTGTAGGTGAGCCAAAGTGGCCATTGAATTGGTCGGCATTGGTCTACAAGTAGAGAGAAGTGGTTAAAGTTTCTTGATCAGGTGTGGACTGGTCAGAGACGCATTGATGGTTAAGTCAGTATGGGGTGGATCAAATTTTTAGACGATTGTAGTGGAACAAGAGTTGTAACCTTTTGTTGGTGTAAGGGTTGTATTTATGCTTGAGGGTAATCCTTGGAGATCGTCGGGGACATGTCCAACAACTATAATGGCTTGGATGCATGTTGAGCTCTGGTTGGAGGGTTGTATGTGGTTTCGTGGTTTCACTAGCGTTAGTAGTTAATGTCCTGATATGAACATACTGCACTGCCATGTCCATGGGGGTTGTGCCAGTCTACATGGTAAGGCACTAGAAGACGTTGCATGTATGGAAAATTGTGTTAGTCAAGGTGTGCCTATACACCCACGTGAAGTCTCCTCGAGACGTGTGTTGTTCTTGCACTTTTAGGGCATTTGGCAGCAGCTGTGAGATCGTCGGGGACATGTCCAACAACTATAATGGCTTGGATGCATGTTGAGCTCTGGTTGGAGGGTTGTATGTGGTTTCGTGGTTTCACTAGCGTTAGTAGTTAATGTCCTGATGAACATACTGCACTGCCATGTCCATGGGGGTTGTGCCAGTCTACATGGTAAGGCATTAGAAGACGTTGCATGTATGGAAAATTGTGTTAGTCAAGGTGTGCCTATACACCCACGTGAAGTCTCCTCGAGACGTGTGTTGTTCTTGCACTTTTAGGGCATTTGGCAGCAGCTGTGAGATCGTCGGGGACATGTCCAACAACTATAATGGCTTGGATGCATGTTGAGCTCTGGTTGGAGGGTTGTATGTGGTTTCGTGGTTTCACTAGCGTTA
>JAMKQA010009671.1:0-44149 GCA_024699735.1 Posidonia australis | reverse complement strand
TCTTTTCTCAAACATCTTGGAAATTCATTCCAAAACCACTTTTTTCTTACAAAACATTCCTTTACATTTCTTTCAAAAACCTTTTGGAATTCATTTTTCCAAAACATTCTCCTTTTCAATATTTGGGATTTCTTCCCAAAACACACTTTTTAAATACACATTTCTAACCAGATCTAGCTTAAAACACAATGCCCCATTGGGCTCAAAATCAAATCATAAACGTTGGCTGGCAACTAGTTAAAACATTATCATTTCCTTTCAGGATTTTAGGACCATTTCACAAGTCCAATCCTGACCAAAACACATTTCTCTTTCTTTATTCATTTCCACTTTTCTTTACCGTTGTTACATTGATCAGGGGTAACCAGGCACACAAGTAGTAGGCGAGGACATCCTTTCCCTACCTTCCTGCACTGCCGCGATGAGATTCCCCGTGTGGGATGTCACCTCCCCGGCCAACCGACCTCAATTTCATTTTCATAAGTGCATGGGGATACGTCTCTGTATGACGCCCCAGTCGGTGACCCAAACAACTAGGTCCAATGACCTAGGCTCAGCCTACACCGTCGGTGACCCGAACAACTAGACTCAAAAGCCCAAGCTCAGCCTACACCACTAAGAGCTCGGTGACCCGAACAACTAGGTACAACTACCTAGGCTCAACCTACACCGACGGTGACCCGAACAACTAGGCTCAAAGGCCCTGGCTCAGCCTACACCGTCTCAAGCTCGGAAACCACAGTCTTGTTCATAACACATTATTAGTGTTCCATTTCAAAACTCTTTCCAATTTTTTAAATACCATTTTCCATTTCATTCCTTTCGTTGCAGGACTCTGTTTCCTTGCAACACTTGACCTTCCACTGGGGTCCTAACTCAAGTCATCAAAACCACATTTAAAACCATAAATTGGGTCTTATGCCCAAAACCACACAAAATCATTTTTTTTTTCATTCGTTTATAGGGTCAAGACCCAAAACCACACCCAAATCCATTTGTTTGGGGTTCCGCACGCCTCCATGTTGTTACACGGGGCAAACATCATTCATAAAAACCCACCATACAATTACAACAACTTAACATTCATTAAAATTCACATTTTAACATCTCAAATTCAGGGCAAAAACGGCATACCGAATTTTCAATTCGGTATTCCGAAATTCCTTGTTTCAGTATACCGAAAATTTTCGGTATGCCGAAACCCCCTATTTCGGTCGACCGTGAAATTTCGGTCTACCGAAACCCTAGGTTCTGGCTTAATCTGCTAGGATTTCGGCATACCGAATTTTTTCGGTATACCGAATTCCCTGCAAACAGGTTACACCCCTGTTCCACAACGACGGAATTAGCCCAAAGTGGGAGTCCCGATTGGACCCCCCAAACATGCATCATAAATTCCCATAAAATCATAGGGTGTAAACCCTCAAGTCTACTTCAAAATCCCTCAAACCATTCATGATTCCATCAACCACACATTTCAAACGAAAATCAAAAGGGGAAGGGGCTCAAGAATGGCCACTATAGCCTTTGACCCCAAAATCACATTTTCCCCACAAACATCAATCCTAACCGCATGATCTCTACATTCTCATGCTATACATCACATTCCCATTCATTTCACGATTTTCCCACGATTTCTCATGCATTATCTTGATTTTCATGCAATTAACCTACTGTTAACAAAACGCTAAACGGAAGGAGGGGAAAGGATCGCGTACCTGACTCAGGCCTCTGACGACCCTTACCACACTCCGGCAAGCCTCGGCAAACTCCGGTGAACCACCCCTGCTAGTGGAACACCACGAGTAGCTCGCACCACCTCCTCCCAGCTCGTGCGCCCCTGCTCCCTTTCTTCTCTTCCTTTCCTTTCTCGCCGCGCTCTCCCTCTGTCCCCTCCTGCCTCCCTCTCTTATTTTTGCCACCGCTCGCTTGGCACCGGCCACCCATCCCGTCGGATGAGATGGGGAGGCACGGGCCTCCGTCGCTGGTGGCATGGGTGGAAGAAGAGAAAGAAGAAGACGAAGAATGGGTGGAAGAGCGTGGCTCATGAGAGAAAAAGGAAGAAAAGAAAAGAGGAAAGAACGACACGCAAAATGAGGCAACTGTGCATACTCAAATCGGACTCCACATGGATCCCAAATCATAGGCAGATGCACAGAAAGCCAACCACAATCTCACACAACCAAGAAACATCAGGTTATCCATTAATAAACCATTTAAGCAATATTGCAAATAATTACATGGTCTACAATAAAAATGGATAATCAGGCCCAGATGTCACAGTTTATTAAAGGATAATTTGTTGTTTCTTGTGATTGTGAGGGTCTGGTTGGCTTTTTGTGCACCTGTTTGTGTTGTGAGACCAATGTAGAGTCCAGTTTGAGGATGCACAGTCGTCTCGGTTTGCATGTCCGTCTTCCTCTCTTTTCTTTCTTTCTTTTCTCTCTCTCCCCTACGAGTTCTCATCTCCTTTGTCTTCTTTCTTCTTCTTCTGACCACCCGTGCCACTACAGAGGGGAGCCCGTGTCACCCCGTCCCCTTTGGCGCAAGGGTGATGCAATGGGAGGTTGGCACGACATGGGAAGAGGTGGGGATAAAGAGGAAGGAGGAAATGGAGGGGAAGCCAAGTCGAGAGAGAAAAGAGAGAGAGGAAGTACAGTACACAAACTAGAGGGAGAGGTGAGTCTCGTTCGCATGGATCGCCAGTGGGAGAAGCTTTGCCAAGGCGTGGGGTGGTCCGTCAAAGTGCGGGGGAGGTCGCCAGAGTGTCACTTGAGGTACGCGACCCTTCTTCCCCCTATTGTACTGTGTTTTTAGTTGAATAAGCATGATGCATGAAAAATTAGTAAAATGCATGTAAAATCTCAAAAAATAGTAGAATGGATGAAAATGTGATGGATAGCATGAATATGTAGAAATCATGCGGTTAGGATGAAATTTTGTGGATTAACACGAATTTAGGTATGTATGCTATAATAATTAAAAAAATGAGCTCCATTCCTTTATGATTTTCGTATGGATTACATGATGAATGGAATGAAGAATGGTTTGAAGGGTTTTGAAGTAGACTCAAGGGTCTATATCTCATGATTTATTCATGTTTTATGATACATGTTTGAGAGGTCCATCGAAGGTCCCCATTTCCGGCGAACGTTTGGTTCGTAAGCCGAGAAGGTGCTCTAGCCACAGGAGATTCGACATGCCGAATTGAGTTCGGCAATCAGAAAGAAACAAGCTTAAAACTCTGCGATAAAGCCATGCAAGTAAAGACGTAAAAAAATGCAGGTGCTGATCTCTGGCCAGTCTGGCACGCCTGCTGAGTTTTGGTATACCAAACCTGGTTTTTGGTCTGTCGATTTTTCCCTAGCCCAATAGATAAATGTGAATAGAAAATGGAAATAAAAGCTTTTAACTGGGCAATGAGCATGTGTTAATGGCATTTTCCCTGTGTAAATGTCATGGAGGAATAAGGAATCTAGATAAGTGAATTTGGAAATGGTTTTCGGTTGAAGCCCCAAAAATGAATAAAAGTGATTAATGTGTGGTTTTTAGGCATGAGACCCAATTTGTAATTCTAAATACATAGTTTGAATGGTTTTGAGTTGGGACCCCAATAGAGGGTCATGTGTTGCAGGGAAAAAATTCTTGCAACGAAAAGAATGAAATGGAAATGGTTTTTAAAAGGAAAACCCAAGAGTTTTGAAAATGAAATAATAATAATGTGTTATAGAACCATGGGGATTGGTATTGACAATGTGGTAGGAGAATGACACTCTAAAGAAACCAATTGTCAGATACGACCGTGGTTGCCAGCGTGGGACCACGAGTGGATGGTGTCGACAAATTGTAAAAAATATTAATTGTTAGACACGACCGTGGTCACCAATGCTTGTGACGATGTACGCTGAGCTTGAGGATATGAACCAAGTGTTCGGGTCTCCGATGGGACGCCAGATAAAGACGTGTCTCCGTGCATATATGAAAAGAAATTGAGGTTAGTTGGCCAGGACGGTGTCCTCCCATATGGAGAACTTTACTACGGCAGTGCAGGGAGGTAGGGGAAATGGTGTCCTTACCTACTACTTGTGTGCCTAGTTACCCTTGATCAAGATTACATCAATAAGAAAAGTGGAAATGAATAGGAAAAGTGTTGGTTTTGTAAAAATGAAAAGATGTGGTTTGGCTACGATTGGACTTGTGATTAGTCCTAAAATCCTAGAATTAAATAAGAATTGTGGTTTTAACCAACTACCAGTTAATGTTTGTGATTTTGGTTTTGAGCCCTGTGAGGCATTGTGTCTTAGGTTGGACCTGGTCGAGAATATGGATTTCTTGGAATAAGAGAAAAATTTTAAAAATGCATGAAAAGAAGAAAAGATGAGTTTTGAAAAGAGATGAGTTTTGAAAATGACATGGTTTTGGGAAGAAATCCCAAACATTGAAAAAGTGAATTTGAGTTTTGAAAAAGGGTATGTTTTGGAAACAAATTTCCAAGTGTTTTAAAGGAAAAAAGGAAATAATGTTTTGAAATGGATTTTCGAAAGAAAGCCAAGTTTTATAAATTAAAGTTGTGTTTTAGTAGTTGCCAAGTTTTGTTGTGTATGTGTTTGAGGTGCGTATTGGGTGACTTAGATGTCACTCATGCATGTTTTGTTTGGTTTTTAGGTGTAGGTTGGGTGTAGTCTAGTTCTGGTGCTAGAGTGGGAGCTACTAGCTGCACATTGTTTCTTAGAGGTGAGCCTTAGTTACAGTTATTTAATTATTACTGTGATTAGTGTAATTTACTTATGATGCTGTGATCTAGGTAACGTACTTGGGTTGGGGCGTTACAAAGTGGTATCAGAGCTAAGGTTACTCTTAGTGCACTAACTTGGTGATGTCTGGTCTAGTGGCTTCAAGGGATTGCACAGTAGAGAGTTTGCACATGATTTTGGTTGATGTATTTCCTTGTTGTGTTGGCAGGAAAATGTCTCGTTGAGGCTGTAATCGTGGCAAGGCCCCAGTGCCAGACTCCAAGACGGGAGAGGACAGTGTATAGAGGGACATGAGACGAGAGTTTGGTTAGATGATTTGGGGTTTCGCCTAGTCTTTAGGCAGTAGCAGCAGGGATGAGGCGAAAGGAGACCCGTGGGTCAAGCAGTTCCGCCAGCTAGGTGCACTGACTTTCGATGGGCGCAACACACTAGAAGAGTGTGAGGCTTGGTTCTTGGAAGTGGAGAAGATCCTAGAAGGAATCGAGTGTCCAACAGAGAAGTGGGTCCAGATCGTAGTGTTTCAGCTCAAAGGTGTTGCGGATCAGTGGTGGAGGGCTACGCACCGCAACAAGTTTCTAAGTGTAGACTTGTTGATGATCTCTTGGGAGGAGTTTTGAGAGGTATTTTATGAGAGGTTTTTCCCTGAGCATGAGAGAGATATGCTGGATAGAGAATTTCAAAACCTGAAGCAGGAAAGCCAAACAGTGGTTGAGTATGAGTCGTCATTCCTTCGGCTGGAGTAGTTCTCTCAGATTGTGGTTTCCAAGAAGAACAGAGCCAAGAAATTTATGGAGGGACTTAATCCTGTGCTGAGATCTAGAGTTATTGGTTTCAGATGTCAGACCTTGGCGGATGCTATTGAGCTTGCAAGCTGCTATGAGCATGATCGTAGGCTATTCCAAGAAGAGTATCCTAAGAAGGAAAAGGGGAGGAAGTTTGTCTCTCGACCTTTTGTCTCCCGACCTTCTGTTTCTCAACCTTCAATCACTAGAGTGCCAAGTTCTGGGAGTTCTAGTAGCTCTGGGAAGAAGCGAAAGGAGTGGCCAACATTTGGTTGAGAAGAGAGTGTTGGTTTCAACCATGCAGGATCCAGCAGCGGCTCGAAGATGGGACCATGCCACGTCTGTGGTAACAAGGGGCAGGTAGTGGCACAGTGTTGGCACAGGCAGAGAAGCTTAGACAGTGTAGTATGCTACAACTGTGGGAAGTCTGGGCACTATCAAAAGGACTGTCCCAGTCAACCAAAGCCAGCGGGAGAGTGGCATCTAGTGCTCCTGGAAGGAAGATTGTAGCAGATGAAGATAGGAAAGATTAGTTTGGAGAGCATATTTAAGGGGGTAGAGCATTCACCCTTTAGTGAGGTCATCAAAGGCATGCTACTTCCCAAAGCGTTCAAGATGAACAAGCCTTTCAATGGAATGAGTGATCTAGTCAATCATGTACAAGCCCTTTGAGATCTCCTTAGTGTACAACAAGTGCAAGATATTTCCCACCACTCTACGGGATCAACCAGAATATGGTTTGTTAGACTCTCGCCTTCCTCCATTATTAGCTTCAAGGATCTATCAATAGCCTTCGTCACTAACTTTATTGGTCATCTCCTATGAATGAGGGACGTAGATTTATTTATTCAATGTCAAGCAACGATTGGGGGAGCCCACCAAGAGCTTTGTCTAACGTTTCAACACAACAATGATAGAGATTCCCAACCTGGAGTCAAAGGTTGCCCTCTCTACCTTTAAGCTTGGCCTCCAGCCCTTAAAGCTAGCCTAGTTCTTTGAAGTAGAGCCACCTTGAACCTTCATTGAGACCCTCAAATGGGCTGACGTGTACATGAAGGTGGATGAGGCTCGGGAGATGAAGAGGACAGCTGCAATTGGGACAAGTGCTTAGCTGGTTAGGGGAGATTAAGACTGAGAATCAAGCTCATCTTATCAGTAGGGGCATATCGAGAAGCAGTCATTCGAAGTCGCTTCCAAGTAGATTGAGAAGGCACCAAAACCTATCCCTTCTGGCCATCAATTCCACCTTTTCACCCCACTCAATGTTTCAAGGACTCAACAGTTGATGGAAGTCAAGGATGTAGAGTTGTTGAGATGGCCAGCCAAGATTAGACGCAAGCATGGGAAGAGGACAAACAACTTGGAGTATTGTGAATTTCACCAAGGCTCGGTACATAGCACAAACAACTACTGCCACCTGAAAGAAGAGATCGAAGCATTGATTAGGAGGGAGCACTTGGGACGATGTGTTGATCGTCACCGCATTGAGAACAATTGAGTGACAAGAGATTGGCCCCCAGGAGACTAAGACAAACAACCGAAGGGAGCACCCTTGTAGGGGAATGTAAGGGTGTGACATCTAGGCCTGATTATACATTTTCATTTGTAAACCATGTAATATTGCATAAATGGTTTATTAATGAATAATCTGTTATTTCTTGGATGTGTGAGCTTGTGGTTGGCTTTCTATGCACCTGCTTGTGATTTGGGACCAATGAGGAGTCTGATTTGAGGATGCACAGTCGCCTCGATTTACGTGCCCGTTCTTTCCTCTTTTCTTTCCTTCTTTCTTTTTCTCCTTCTCTCACTCACGAACTCACCACACACCCGTCTTCTTCCTTTCACCCTACACAGCCCATGCCACCACCAACCAGCGACCCGTGCCTCGCCGTCACCTCCGATGCGATCGGCAGCTGGCGTGATGCGGGAGGAGGAGGGGATAAGAAAGGCAGAGGCGAGTGGAAGAGGGTGAGCTGCGACGCGAGGAAGATGAGGGTGAGGAAGAACGACGTGCGCGCAACTGAGGAAGAGGTGGGAGCTGCTCGTGTGATCCGCCAGCAGAGGAGGCTTCGTGGGGCATGAGGAGGCTCACCAGAGTGCGGGAAGGTTCGCTGGGGCGCCATTAGAGGTACGCTACCCCTGTTCCTTCCTCGTTTCGCCGTTGTTTGGGTAATGAGTAAATGGCAAAAAATGCATGTAAAATTGTAGAAAAATAAGGAAAAGGATGAGAATGAGTTGTATTGCATGAAAACATAGATATCATGCGGTTAGGATGAAAATATGTGGGATTGAATGTGTTTTGGGGGTGTAAGCTACAGTAGGTTTCACTGAGCTCTTCCCCTTTGTGATTTTCATATGAATCACATAGTTGATGGATTAAGGAATGGTTTGAGGGGTTTTGAAGTAGACTCAAGGGTCTACAGCCCATGATTTATTGATGATTTATGATGTATGTTTGGAGGGTCCGATCGAAACTCCCACATTGGGCGATTTTTCACCGCCTGAAACAAGGGTGTGCCCTGTCTATGAGGAATTCGATTTGCTGAATTTGTTCGGTATGCCGAAATCCTGACAGATTAAGCCAAGCTTGTTGGTTTCGGTAGATCAAAATCTTTTAGTTGACCGAAACAGGTGGTTTCGGTATACCGAAAATGTTCGTTATACCGAATCAGGGGATTTCGGTATACTGAACCTGAAATTCGGTCTACCGTTTTTACCCTGGCCCTGATATGGGCAAATATGAATTTAAATGAATGATAAATGGTTTTAAAAGGGTATGTTGAGCATATGAAAGTGATGTTTCCCCATGTAATGACATGGAGGAATGTGGAACCCAAATAAATAAATTTGGGCGTGGTTTTGAGTTTTGATCCCATAAATGAATGAAAAGAATGATTTTGTGTGGTTTTGGTTTTAGACCCTATAAATGAACAAAATGACTGATTATACGTGGTTTTTGGGCATGAGACCCAATTTATGATTTTAAGCATGGTTTTCATGACTTGAGTTGGGACCCTAGTGGAAGGTCAAGTGTTGCAAGGAGACAGATTCTTGCAACGGAAAGAATGAAATGGAAAACGGTTTTAAAAAGAAAAGTTTAAAGAGTTTTGAAATGAAACACTAATAATGTGTTAAGGGACCACAGGGGTTGGTGTCGACAACGTGGTAGGAGTATGAGGCTCCAATGAAACCAGTTGCCAGACACGACTGTGGTTGCCGAGCTTGAGACGGTGTAGGCTGAGCCTGGGTCGTTATACCTAGTTGTTTGGGTCATCGAGCTTGTGACGGTGTAGGCTGAGCCTAGGTTATTGAGCCTAGTTGTTCGGGTCACTGACGGTGTAGGCTGAGCCTGGGTCATTGTACCTAATTGTTCGAGTCACTGATGGGGCATTAGACAAAGACGTATCCCCGTGCATATATGAAAGAAATTGAGGCCGGTTGGCCAGGGTGGTGACATCTCGCACGGGAAATTTCACCGCGATAGTGCAAAATGGTAGTGGAAAGGATGTCCTCGCCTACTGCTTGTGCACCTGGTTACCCTTGATCAAGGTAACAACAGTAAAGAAAAGTGGAAATGAGTAAAGAAAACGAAATGTGATTTGATCAGGATTGGACTTATGAAATAGTCCTAAAATCCTGAAATGGAATAATGATGATGTTTTAACCAGTTACTAGCCAGTATTTACGATTTGATTTTGAGCCCGAGAGGCATTGTGTTTTAGGCTGGATCTGGTGAGAAATGTGAATTTGAAAGTGTGATTTTGGGAAGAAATTCCAAGTATTGAAAAGGATATGTTTTGGAAAATGAATTCCAAAGGTTTTAAAGGAAAACGAAAAATGGGTGTTTCTGAAAGAGAATGTGGTTTTGAAATGGGTTTCCTAATGTTTTGAGAAAAGAAAAGAAACATGGCTTTTGAAAAGAGCATGAATTTGGGATTGAATTCCCAAATGATTTCCAATAAAAAAGAAAAGAGGATTTTCAAAAGAAAACCAAACTTTGAAAATTAAAGAAATGAGTTTTATTGTTTTCCAGAGATTTTGTGTTTGTGTGTTTGGGACGCGTACTGGGTGACTTAGATGTCACTCACGCGTGCTTATTTGGTTTTCAGGTGCAAACCGTGTGCAGCCAAGTTCTGGTGCAACAGTTGGAGCTTCTTGCCGCACATTGAGATCTTGAAGGTGAGCCTTAGTTATAGTCATTTAATGTTTCTGTAATTAATGTAATTATGCTTATGATACTGTGATTTAGTAGTGTGCCCGGGATCGAGGCGTTACAAAGGGTGATCATAGTAATCTTTGAGGGACTAGCCATAAATGCTAATAGTGCAAACAAGAAGAATTATGTGCACGAAGTGCATAATACTTGGCATGAAATTTGAGGGGCAAAAAGGCCCTAGAGGGATGAAGAGATTAGTTTTATCAATCGAGACCTTGAGATTCTCACATTGCCACATGTCAAAAGCTTGGTGATAGTAGCAATTGTCTCAAACAATTTGGTCACGGAGGTTATTGTCGAAAATGGGAGCTTATGTGACTTATTGTTCTAAGAACCTTTCCAAAAGATGGGGGTTAGTGCCTTGGACCAACTGTCGATGAAGACTCAACTGATCAACTTCAAAAACCATACTTTACCGACCGAGTGTGTCATCATGCTTCCCATGAGCCTAGGAGAGGGTGATCGACACATCATGATTATGACACAGTTTGTGGTGGTGAAGATCCCAAGTTACTGCAACATCATCCTAGGTCAATCAACACTCACTAGGATGTAAGTTGCTCCTATGATGTATCATTTATCCATGAAGTTCCCTACTCCTTCCAAAGTGGGATATGTACAGAGTGACCAGCTTATCGCCATGGAATGTTATGTAGCTTTGCTTCAAGAAAAGAAGTTAGAAACATTTATTCTCTCATAGGAGATGGTGGATGGCAAGCGTGAGGCCAAGATACGACTAATTGCATAGGATTTGGTGATTGAGGCAATGGATATTGGGCCAAAGCATCCCAAGACAAAGTTGGTTGAGGTTACAGAGGAAGTCCACTTAGGGGGAATCCACCCCCTATGATTGTGCGAATCGTTAGCTTGCTGCCTACTGAGATCCAAGGACCATTGGTTCGCACTTAGCAAGAAAACATTGATGTCTTTGCATGCAATCTGTCGATTGAATAGGTGTAAATCCTAGGGCGATCACCTACGATTTCAATGTGGACCTGTGACATCAAGGCCTAAATTATCGAATTAATGTAATACATGAGATTAATTGAAATATTTGAATATGGTTTATTAGTGAATAATTTGATATTGTTGTGCGTCTCTCTCTCTCCATGTGTGGTTGGATGTTGGTCCCTGTTCGTGTGGCTTTGGTATTTGTGCATGTGTGTGTGGGACTCAGATTTGACCTTGGTCAGCCTAAGCGTAGTGCTCCTTGAGGGGTGTGCCTGTCTCCTTCCTCTCCTTTCCTCTTTTCCTGCGCGACCTGTGCCTCCACAGATGACCCCGTGCTCATCTTGTCTCCTCCACTGTCAACTCAGGTGGAGGGCGGTCAGTGGGATTCATGGAGGCAATCAGAGTAGAGAAGTTTGAGAAGGCTGAAGGAGATGGCGTTGAGGGCAAGATCATGGCCAAAGCAAACCACAACCAGAGTGACAGAGAGAGAGAGAGAGAGATAGAAGTGGAGTTGGTGTGTTGAGAGCTGAAGGTGCGCCGTGTGGTGGTGGAGGTCACGGGAGTGCCAATCCAAGTACACGACCCCTCCCTTCCTTCTTTTCTTCATTTTGAGAAAAATGGGATAAATGCATAGAAATGATGAATAAAGCATGTAAAATCATGGAAAAATAATGGAAATGATGGAAATGTAATGAATAACATGAATGTATAGAAATCATACTAGGTTACATGATTTTCGTGAGTTTTTGATAGGAAACTGAATGCATGCTACAGTATTGTGAAATGAATTTCATGCCTTCATGATTTTATTTAGAACAACATGCTTAATGGATTTGAGAATGAATTGAGGGATTTTGAAGTAGACTTGGAGGTATACACATCATGTTTTATTCATGATTTATGTGGTATGTTTGTTGGATCCGTCGGAGGTCCCAATTTTGACGAAAATATGGTTAGGACTCAAGGAGTGAATTTTGGAAACAGGCATTTCATTATGCCAAATTGGATTCGACATATCGTTTTTCTGTCAGTATTCGACCAGAAACCTTAATTTGGTAGACTAAAAATGCCTAGTCTTCTGTTTCAGAGAATTTCGGTCGACTGAAAGTATTTCGGTCATCGAAACAAAGATTTTTGAACGACCGAATCCCAAATTCTATGGACCGTTGTCGGTGTTGATGCTTAGTTCGGTATACCAATCTTGTTCGATCTACTGAACCAAACCCCTAGTCCATATGATTATGTATGCATGAAAAATGACAAGTAAATGGTTTTGAATAGATAATGGACATGTATTAATGAAGTTTTTCCCATGTGGATGACATAGAGGAATATGGAATTCAAATGAATAAAATTGAATATGGTTTTGAGCTTGAGGCCCCAAAGATAAACAGAATTGATAAATGATTGGTTTAATGTGATTTTTGGGCATGAGATCCAATAATGAATATGAATGCATGGTTTTATATGATTTTGAGCTTGGAACTCAAATGAAGGGTCGTGTTTGCATGGGAATGATCCCCTGCAAAGAAAAGAAAATGTGCAATGGTTTTAAAAGAAAACCCAAGAGTTTTGAAAAGGAAATGATAATGTATTGTGGAAGCACGAGGAATTGGTGTCGACAATGTGGTAAGAGTATGAGACTCCAATGAAACCAATTATCATATATGACCGTAGTTGCCAGTGGGGGACCACAAGGGGTTGGTGTCAGCAATTGGTATGAGACAGATTATTAGATACGACCGTGGTCACCAAGTTTGAGATGGTGTAGATTGAGCTTGAGTATGTGAACCTAGGTGTTTGGGTCATCGATGGGATGTCATAGAAGACGTATTCCTGTTCATATTAAATAAAATTGAGGCTTGTTGATTGGGACGGTTTCCTCCTGCACGGGGAACTTCACCACGGCAGTGCAGGGAGGTAGGGGAAATGGTATCATCACCTACTGCTTGTGTGCTTAGTTACCTCTGATCAAGGTAACACTAATAGGAAAAGTGGAAATAAAATGTGTGGTTTTAGCTAGAATTAGGCTCGTGCCTGGCTTTCAGATTTTAGTAAAGAATAAGCATCATGTTTTAACCTATTGCCAGCCAATTTATATGGTTTTGTTTCGAGTCCTATGAGACCCTGTGTTTTAGGTTGGATCTGGTCGAGAATTTGGATTTCTCAGAATGCATAAAAAGGTTTTAAAGATGAATAAATTGAAAAAGAAAATATGAGTTGTTGAAAAAAGCATGGTTTGGATAGAGATTTCAAATGTTTTAAAACGGAAATAATGTTTTAGAATGGATTTTAAAAACCACGTTTTGTAATAGTTTAGGCTTGTGGTTTCTCACTGTTTTGTCGTGATTTTCTGTGTAGGGCACTTACTGGGTGACTTGGATGTCACTCACGTGTACTTTTTCGGTTTCAGGTGCAGGTGTTGGTGTAGTTCAGTTCCTGTGCCCGTGTATGAGCCACTAGCCGCACATTGTTCCTAGAGGTGAGCCTTAGTTAGTTAAAGTTATTCAATTAATGATGTAATTATTGCTATTACTTGTGATACTATGATTTTGGTAGCGTACCTGGGTTCGAGGTGTTACAGAGTGGTATCAAAGCTAATGTTACACCTAGTGCACCAGCTTGATGATGTCCGGTCTAGTGGCTCCATGGGACTATAACGACTCCCAAGTTGCTACCACTAAACCTAGCTTCAAATTTCCATTTAATGATTTGTTTTATCTTTATTATTAACCAACAATTACACTATAATACAGCTAAGGCTAAGTACTCTCAATAGTAAAATAAAACTACTAAACAACAAAAATAAAACTAAATTAACACTCACCTAGATCCCTGGTGTGTGGCGGCGTGACCCCTCTTATATGTACTAGCAACCAATAGCTACTGTCCTACACCTATCAAAACACACAAAATAAAGTATACGTTAGTGACCACTCAATGATCACCTAGCACGTACCCCACCTATAACTCGACATCCTATGTCGAGGGCAACCAAGCACAGGCATCACACCTAGATGTCGTCAAACCAAAAGGGCAATCTACTGACGCTCAATACACAAGTACTGACATCCCTCTCTGATGCCGCAATACCAAACCAAGCAGTCTACCACCACTTGGCAGGCCACAAAATTACAAAACTCTCCCTTTAAAACCATTTTTTTCTTTTCTTTTTCAAAACCATGTGCAACACCAAAGCACAACAACAATGACTCTGCTCTATACAACATGGTCTCCTCTGGACCCAAGCACAAAACCAAGCCATGGAGCCACCACTCCCAAAACACTACGCTTTAACAGACACCAAACTTACAGCCTCCTCTGTGCCTAGAGCCTGATTTCCTGAACCAGAACTCCATACAGAACACAAGCATAAATAATGTGTCGAACTGCCCAATTCCAAGCAGACAACACTGGTCACAAGCAGTCCACCCAAGAGCGACGACGGCGTCTGCACTGCCACGACGTGCCACCTTGTATAGAAGCCGCGTCGTCCCACGATTCTCCCACTTGGAGAACCCTCAACAAAGCCAACCCACCTGGGAAGGAAGTATTGTCTCTCAAGACGTTACCAGCTACGGGGCGTGCGTCTCTCCCGCACTAGCCCTCACAAGGTATGCCTCCTCAGGACGCCTTCCACACGGTGCTCAGCAAAGGAGCCTCATACCTCCACTCCCGAGCTTCAGTGCTCACAACGACAGTAGGAGTATCATACCTCCCGTCATGCTATGAAACACCTCAACCCATGGACCACAACCCTAGCCTCGAAATGACAGTCAAGTGTCATACCTCCAAGACCCAACGAATGTCATCCTCAGGTATCTCGGCCCACAACGCAAACAAAAGGCACCGGAAAACTCTTTCTAAAATCATTTCCAAATCTGTACTTTTCTCTTTTCAAAACTCTCTTTTAGAAAACCTTTTCAAAAACCATTATATATCCTTTAAAACTCAAGCAACGATATAGTAACCAAAGGTCGAAAAACCACAAACAAAACACAGTCTTGACAGCTCACCTATCAGGCCCAGGTAAAAACACCTTGGGAGCGTCTAGATTCACAAGCACCACACTCAACCCATGACCACAACCCAAGAAAACACCAACAAAAACGTCCTCTGAGTGCCAAACCCACCTAGAAGACACCACAGTAAAGCAGACATAACCAAAACTATACGCTTTGGCACCAAGTGTAAGACACCTACTGGTTGTGTCCCTCGGGAGCATAGCTAGATTGGCTCAAACACCCAGGATAGTGCCACTAAATACTCCATTCAGTGTCCCGCACACAAAACCACACAAGCCCTAGACCTAGGGATGCTATCAGTATCCGTAAAGTCCAATCTAAACCATTTAAGGGAAGAACTTATTATTTCTAAATCATTTCATCTTTTATTTTACGCACACCTAAGGTGGAATCTTACTAATTCATTTTAGGCAAACCCTAGATCATTCTAATGATTATCCTAATCATTTATGCCTTTATATTTACCTCCCCAAGTTTAACACAAACACACACACACACACATATATATAAATCAAAACATAAAATATCTTAATGCAGGATCAGGGTCTGGATCGACAGACCAAAGAACTACTCATTCGGTCGAAAACTCCTGATTTGGCAGACTGAAAATGTTCGATTGACCAAACCAGGAATTCTGTCAACATCGATGACCCAGAACGGCAGACCAAATAAATTCGGTCGACTGAATCAGGGATTAAGGGGACAATCTGTAACAAAATCGGCATACCAAAATAATTCGACATGTCGAACCAGGCGACTGCAGGACAACTCGAAATGGAACCCAAAGCCCAATCCTGCAAACCACCAATCCAAACCATGTAAACAATATATCAAAATGAAGATCTTGACTAGATCTTCCAAATCAGACAAGAAATACCGAGATCCATCAAGCAGATCTCGAGAAATCAATAGAAAACACAAAGGAGACACTATTCACCTCAAATCATAAATACGACCATAAATAACCCACAAATGCACAATAAATTCTAATAAAATTATTACAATTACTAGCACATTAACATGCACCTATGGAACAAATTTGAAACAAAAATAAAATCTACGAGGTGTATACCTCCATCGAAGACGTAGTGATGCAAGACGGACGGCAACGCTCCTCCTCCAACCACGAGTTGCTCCTCTCCTCCAAGTGATGACGGCGGTACGATGGCGGTACGACGACGGTTGCATCCTTCCTTCTCCGACCATCACACACACACACACACACACACTCATCTCACCCCTCTCTCTCTGTCTCTCCTCCCCCAACGAAAAATAAGAAAAAGAAGAAGAAGAGGAAGAAGAGGAAGGAGTAGGGTTGGGGCCCAGGGAAGAGAAAGAAAGAAAAGAAAGAAGGAAAGGAAAGAGAAAGAAGGGAAGGAAAGAAAGAAAGTCGCAAGCACGAAACTAGACCACGTGACCTTCTACGTCCACGTGACTCGTGCAAACCGAGATCTGCCACTAGAGCACAGGACAAATCCTCAAAACTCCCTCGAGGACCAGCACAACACTCGAGCCATATCACACCAAAACGGATAGAAACACACAATCTAGGCGTCAGACACTACTAAGAACATGTCCCACATTTGGCACTAGGGCCTCCAATGGCCTACTGTAGACACCCTAATTTTGCAGGATTGCAAGTAATCTCTTCTAGAATGGACTATTGGTTGTTGGGCTCTCAATCACTTTTCCCCAAGATCAACTTGACATCCTAACCTAGTTTCATCCACAAAAAACTAGCCTAAACCCTTATCCAAAACCCTAAACCTAATCTAAAACCCTAAACCTAACTTAAACCCTAATCCAAAACCCTAAACTTAGCAAACCTAATCCAAAACCCTAAGCTAGCCTAAATCCTAACCTAAATCCTAAACCTAACTTTAAACCCTAATACAAAACCCTAACAACCTATAACAACCTCTAACTACCTAAACAAACCTTAACTACTTCCCACTCCACCATAACAACCTCCAACCACACATAACAACCCATAACAAACCACCTAGCCATTGCAATCCTATAAATACCTTCCATTTGTAAGAGAAAAAAGGAGAGAGAAAAAAACTTGAAAAAAGGAGAGAAAATTTGAGAAGAGAGAAATAAAGGAGAGATCACCAACCAGAGCTACCAAAGGAAGCTCAGATCAGTGAGGAAGCTCAGAGAGGAGAAAATTCAGAGCTCAGGGCATCTCTAGCCACATTTCTGGCAAGCTCCGGCGAGCTCCGACTATCACCTCCATTGCCAGCTCAGGTATGCCCCGATCAGAGCTCAATTTCCTTCCATTTTAGTTCCCTATGTCCTCCTCAACCTCCCTGAGATGTTTCTAGTAGGGGCTGGCAGCTTCCTTGGCCGAAATTAAGAATTTATGGGTCATCGGACCCAATTTTTCGGCATGAGAGGTGGGGCAACGAATCCAGTGAGTGATTGATTGGCCTAGTTATCATCTTGCTCCTCCTCCACTCTGGAAGCTGTTCCATTGCCCTGGAAGCTGCTAGAAGTGAGTCGCCGAACGTAGCCTCGCCGTCGTCAGAGAAGACGACCCTAAAAGGGGTCAACTGGGCGTCTCTTGCCTCGCAGCTCCCCTTCGACCATTGGGACACCTTCCTCTCCTCTCCCCTTGGACTCCGGAAGCCACAAGACCCCACTTTGAGCCCTGATCATGCCCCGTAATCACCGTCGCTAGAGTCAACACAGAGCTTGATTGAGAGGGGGAAGAGCGGCTCCATTCTTGCCTTTGAGTCGTGGGAAATTTTCCTTTTCGCGCCCTCAACCCTCCTGGAACCCTGGAACGGCGCAGCACTGCCGCTAATGGCCTTTTCTTCTCCGGGCCCGTCGCTGGAGTCGCGACGCCGGCAAGGGAGGTGGGAGGAGACCTCCGACCGTTTAGCACCTAATCTGAGCCACTGGATCTTCCCCCTTTTCTTCCCTCTTGCTTATAAGACGCTTGGATGCGAGATCAATCATTGGGGAAGCCTTGGATGGCTTCCCAGATGGCCGTCAACGGCGTGATATAGTCGCCAACGGCCGTCGATCCTTTTTTTTTTCAAATAAAAAGCTTCTTTTAAAAAAACTTCATTTCTTTTCTTTTGTTTGCGTTTAAGTCCTTTTATTTTGCATTTAAGTCCCTATATTAGTTTTTTAATCATTTTAATAATGTTTTGTTTTGTTAAATTGCAAGGTGATCCTTGTAAATTTCTTTTAATATTTCTCTGGCCTTAAATTTTGACATAAAACCCTTTGATTAATTTTCATTCATTTTAAGTCCATAATTTGCACATAAAACCCTGAACTTCATTAAAATTGTTTTGAATGCATGATTTCCTGGTACAATTGCAAACCTAACCTTGTAGATTCAAATTTTTACTCAAATGTGCACAGAATTTCATTTTAAATCCTAAACTTCACTAAATTTACACTGAAGGCATGTTTTTATGGCATATTTGCAGATCTGTCCCTGGAAATCCATGTTTTCATCCATGAGTCTACTATTTTGCACTTTTAACCCTAAATTTCATCAAAATTACACTAAGCACTTGTTTTACTGGCAAAATTATAGATTGGACCTTAGGAATCTTTAATTTACTATAAAATGCACAATTTTGCACATTTAACCCCCAACTTCCTTAAAATTGCATAGATTGTGTTTTCTTTAACGTTTTTGCTGATTTAACCCTGGAATCTCAGCCTTTACTCAAAAATATGTAATTTTTGCACAAAGACTCTTGGAAATTTACATGTTTCACCCATGCTTTCATTTTGCACATTTTGTTACCCCTTTTCATGCATATATTCTCATGCTTATTTTCTTACATCATGCACGCATTTCGAACTTATTTCAAACTAGTTTTTCGCCTTATTTTCCGAAGTTCTTCCGATTCTCATGATTTTGATTTGATTTGGATTTTCATCGCCTAAGGGCGTACATTAATAGGCTTGACAATGCCGACATGGACCCGAATGAGGATTATTTTCTCTCATTTGATTTTCTCGAATTTCTTAAGTTTCTGCTGTTTTACGTGATGCTTTCTGAATATTTTTGATTTTTACGATTTTCCTCATTGCCCAAGGGCTACAGTGTAGTGGCATTTTCAATGCCTACATTGTCCCTCAGATTATTTTCTTTATTATTTTTTCTTTTTATTCATTTCTTCTCTTTGATTTGGCATGTTTTCACATTCATCTTAGGCATGTGCATTCAGAGTAGACAAGCATACGCACAATTGATCATTAGCAAGCAGGAAACCCAGAAAGACTGAGTTCTTCGGGCTCATGGGGGTGCCTAACACCTTCCCCATGCGTAACAAGAATCCTTACCTTTTCTCTGGCCTGCAATGACCAAGTGTTGCATTCATTAGGCACGGAGCACACACGCATTCATTTGCATCATTTTTCTTTCATTCATATGCATTTTGGTTTTCCTAGTCTTTCCATTAAAAGATTAGGTGGCAATTCTTTTTCCTTATCCTTTTCTTATCTTTCTTTGGTGTTTCGGAGTCTAGTCTCTTTCTCTGGATTCATCAACTTCGCCATGACCATATTAGGACTCCTCATGTGTTTCCACGCTCCTTGGAGTTGTGCAGAGTTGCATTGGCATGGTCACACCAACACACCTGAATTTTACCTTAATTATCTGGCCAAAGCACCACTTTTAAAACTGGGTCATTACAATTGCATAGTAGAGAATCTTGCACCTGATTTTGGTTGTTGTTTTCCATTGTTGTGCTGGCAGGAAGATGTCTTGTCGAGGCCATAGTCACGGTAAGGCCTTAGTGCTCGACTCTTAGGTGGGAGAGGAAAGTGCTTGAAGGGGCATGCGATGGGAGTTTGGATGATGTGGGATTTCGCCTAGTCCTTTTGTAGTAACAACAAGGATAAGGTGAAAGGAGACCCATGAGTTAAGCAGTTCTGCCAGCTAGGCGCACCGACTCTAGATGGGCGTTGCACACGGGAGGAGTGTGAGGCTTGGTTCCTGGAGGTAGAGAAGATCCTAGAGGGGATTGAGTATCCAATAGAGAAGTGGGTCCTAATCGTAGCATTTTAGCTCAAGGGTGCTGCAGATCAGTGGTGGAGGGCTATGTATCACACTAGTTTCTAAATGTGGACCTGCTGATGATCTCTTGGGAGGAGTTCCGAGAGGTATTCTATGAGAGGTTTTTCCCTGAGCATGAGAGGGGCAAGTTGGATAGAGAATTCTGGAACCTGAAGCAGGGAAGCTTGACTGTGGCTGAGTATGAGTCATCCTTCCTTCGGCTGGAGCAGTTCTCTCATGCTGTGGTTTTCGAGAAGAACATAGTCAAATAGTTTGTGGAAGGACTTAATCTGACACTGAGATCTAAAGTCATTGGCTTTCGATGTCAAACCTTCACGGATGCTATGGAGCTTGCAAATCGCTATGAGGATGATCGCAGGTTGTTCCAGGAGGAATACCCTAAGAAGGATAAGGGGAGGAAGTCTGTCTCTTGACCTTTTGTTTCTCGACCATCGATCACTAGAGCGCTAAGTTCTGGGAGTTCTGGTAGCTCTGGGAAGAAACAGAAGGAGCGGCCTACGTTTGGTAGAGAAGAAAGTGTTAGTTTTAGCCATGTGGGATTTAGCAACGGCTCGAAGGTAGGACCTTGTCATGTTTGTGGTAAGAAGGGGCACATAGCGGCGTAGTGTTGGCATAGGCAGAGAAGTTTAGACAGTGTAGTGTGCTACAACTGTGGGATGTCCGCGCACTATTAGAAAGGCTGTCCCAATCTGCCGAAGCCAATGGGAGATGCGTCTCGTCAGCCTACCAAGGGGAGAGTGTTCTCCATTGTTGCCCTTGATGGTGGTCCATCTGGAGATGTTGTGGGAGGTGAGAATTAGTATGGCTGTATGAGTTGAATCCTGTCTTGTAATAATGGATTCTATATGTAATCGATACTATCTTTTGTTATGATTGTAATTATGGTTATGATGTATTGATGTTAGGATCTTTTCTTGTGGTTGACCAGATGGCCTAAGTCCTATTCGATTCTAGGAGTTCATTTTCTTTCATCTTCTAGTCATTTGGTGCTGAGATCGGGACCAAGCCAACTAGGTTGGCATTCCACTTGGACGTGATCACTCCATTGGAAGAGCATAGTCTAGCATGGAGGTATTTGAGACTAGTTGATGTTCAACTGAGAGACAAGAATTTTTAGGCTAGCTTGATCTTGATAGACATGCAAGATTATGATGTTATCCTAGGAATCGATTGGTTGACATAGCACTTAGCCATGATTGATTGTGCCAAGAGAAGGGTTCTAGCAAAGTGTCTAGGCCAAGGTTGGAGTGTGGTGCAAGGTACCAGACTGGGTGAGCCTAAAAAGGTGATATCTGCTAACGAGGCCTACCATCATTTGGCAAAAGGTAGTGTAGGCTATTTGGCCTATGTGACTGTTTCTAATCCGCCTATGCTTGAAGTCTATGATTAACTAGTGGTGCAAGAAGATCCTAATGTTTTCCTAAAGGAATTGCCTGGTATGCCACCACATTGGGAAGTGGAGTTTATGATTGATCTGGTACCAAGATCAAGTCCTATTTCAAAGGCTCTATACAGAATGGCACCCGCTAAATTGAGAGAGCTTTGGAATTAACTACAAGAACTGATGGACAAGGGATTTATTTGTCCTAGTGTTACACCTTGAGGAGCACCGGTACTGTTCGTTAAGAAAAAGGATGATTGACTTTGGCTCTACATAGACTACCGGATGTTGAACTAGATAACTGTCAAGAACAAGTATCCACTGCCCAAGATTGATGATTTGTTCGATCAGTTGCAGGGTGCATCAGTGTTTTCCAAGATAGATTTGAGATTCGGATATCATCAGTTGCGGATCAGTGAGCTAGATGTACAGAAGACAGCCTTTCGCACCTACTATGGACATTATGAGTTTTTCGTTATGCCATTTGGGTTGACGAATGCTCTGATTGCCTTTGTGGACCTGATAAAGAGGGTCTTCAGGCCCTACTTGGAATAGTTTGTGGTCATCTTTGTGGATGACATCCTAGTATATTCTCCAAATATTCAGACCCACTAGAGGCATTTAAGGATCGTACTGGAGACACTGAGATAGCATCAGCTTTATGCCAAGTTCTCCAAGTGCGAGTTTTGGTTGGAGGGGGTGTCCTTCCTTGGTCATATCATCTCAAGAGAAGGCATCAAGGTAGATCCAGCCAAGGTGGAGGTTGTGAACAATTGGACTAGACCGAAGACAGTAACTGAAATCAGAAGTTTCCTCGGCCTGGCAGGATATTATAGGAGATTTATCTAGGATTTCTCCAAGATTGCTTCACCATTGACTATACTGACTAGAAAGGAAGTACACTTTGCTTGGGATTGGCAGTATGAAGAGAGTTTCATTGAGTTGAAGGCTTGTCTGGTGTTAACCCCAGTTTTCACCTTGCCTTTTGGGAGTGGTGGTTTCACAGTCTATAGTGATGCTTGTGGGACCGACATGAGGTGTGTACTGATGCACCATGGTAGGGTGGTGGCATACGCCTCACACAAGTTAAAAGATCATGAGAAGAACTACTCTACCCATGATTTGGAAAGGGCAGCTATTGTGTTCGCCCTGAAGATTTAGAGGCATTATCTGTATGGCGAACAGTTTGAGGTGTGTACATATCACAAGAGTCTAAAGTACATCTTCACTCAAAAGGATCTGAACCTGAAACAGAGGCATTGGGTAGAGTACATCAAGGATTATGACATCAGTTTGTCAAACCACACAGGGAAAGCAAATGTAGTTGCATATGCTTTGAGCAGACGCACTAATATCATGGCTGGCCTAATGAGTCGTGAATGGAAATTGTTGGAGGGGCTAGTTGAGTGTAGACCTCGGAGATAGTCTCAGGGAGTTGCTAGAGTTGTGTAGGCAAATTTGTCTGTTCGCTTGAGGATGATCGAGACGATTGTCGCTGCTCAGCAATATGATTCCTATGTGCTAGATATCTAGAGAAAACTAGAAGTTGGGAATGCCCCACACTTTTTAGTTGGGATAGATGGTGGGTTGAGGTACAACCTGAGGTTGTATGTGCCCCAAGTGGAGGAAATTAAGAACAGTCTGCTTGATGAAGCTCACCACTCCAGATATACTATTCATCCAGGAAGCACTAAGATGTATAAGGACCTGGAAAGGAATTTCTGGTGGCCTGGAATGAAGAGGGAGATTGCTGAGAATGTGGCGAAGTGTGCAACCTGCCAAATGGTGAAGATAGAGCACCAAAAGCTCGAAGGGACTTTGCAGCCCTTGGACATTCCAGTGTGGAAATAAGAGAGCGTGTCAATGGATTTTGTGATGGGTTTGCCGAAGACCCGAAGAAAGAATGATACAATTTGGGTAATTGTAGATTGCCTTACAAAATCGACAGATTTCTTACCAATAAGGGTAAACCTTCCCTTAGCAAAGCTGGCAGAGTTGTATGTTGTAGAGATTGTGAGACTGCATGGTGTCCCAATGTTTAACGTGTCTGACAGAGACATGAGATTCACGTTGAGGTTCTGGGGAGTGCAGCAGGAGGCTTTTGGTAGCTGAGTTTTAGTATGGCCTTTCACCCCTTGATGGATGATCAGACAAAGAGGACCATCCAGACACTAGAGGACATGTTAAGGGCCTACACTTTAGACTTTGGTGGTAGCTGACAGGATCATCTACCTCTGATTGAGTTTGTATATAACAACAGTAGTATTGGGATGGAACCTTATGAGGCGTTGTATGACAGACTCTATAGAACACCCACTTGCTGGAGTCAGGTGGGCGAGAGATAGTTAGTTGGCCCTGAGATCGTACAACAATACGAGGGCAAGGTGGACCTGATTAGGAAGAGGCTTTTGTCTGCCCAGAGTCGACAGAAGAGTTTTGCAAATAAGAGGCAGAGACCTTTGGCATTCGAGGAGAAGACTTTGTTTTTCTGAAGGTGTCACCAACCAAAGGAGTGATGCAGTTCGGAAAGAGAGGCAAGCTGAGTCCTAGATACATCGAACCGTACCAGATTATTAAGAGGGTTGGTGAAGAGGCATACAGACTAGATCTACCTTCGGAGTTGGCTAGTGTACACAACACCTTCCATGTGTCCATGTTGAAGAAATGTTTGGCCGATGCATCTCAAATTATACCAGTGCAGCCAGAGGAGCTGCAAGAGGACTTGTCTATGATTGAAAATGCAGTTCAGATACTGGACAGGAAAGAGCAACTCCTTAGGAATAAAGTGATTCCATTGGTGTTGGTTCAGTGGCAACATCATAGTACAGAGGAGGCTACCTAGGAGTGCGAGGTGGACATTCAGAGACAGTACCCCTACTTGTTTTTATTAGAGATGAATTTCGATGACAAAATTCTTATAAGGGGGTAGGATGTGACATCTAGGCCTAATTATCCAATTAATGTAAGCCATGAGATTAATTGAAATATTTGAATATGATTTATTAGTGGATAATTTGATATTCTGGTATTGTTGTATGTCTCTTTCTTTCGGTGTATGTTGGATGTTGGTCCCTGTTCGTGTGGCTTTGGTATTTGTGCATGTGTGTGTGGGACCTAGATTTGACCTTGGTCTGCTTGAGCATAGTGCACCTTAAGGGGTGTGCCTGTTTCCTTCCTCTCCTTTCATCTTTTCCTCTGCCACCCGTGCCTCCATAGACGACCCCATGCTCACCATATCTGTCAACTCAGGCGGAGGGTGATCGGTGGGATTCGCGGATGTTGTCAGAGTAGAGAATTTTAAGAAGGCTGGAGGAGATGGCGTCGAGGGCACGATCGTGGCCAAAGCAAACCACAGCCAAAGTGAGAGAGAGAGATAGAAATGGAGTTGGTGTGTTGAGAGCTGGAGGTGTGCCATGTGGTGGTGGAAGTCGTCGGAGTGCATGAAAATGGGATAAATGGGATAAATGCATGAAAATGATGAATAAAGCATGTAAAAACATGAAAAAGTAATGGAAATGTGATGAATAACATGAATGTGTAGAAATCATCTAGGTTATATGATTTTCGTGAGTGTTTGATAGGAAATGGAATACATGCTACAGTATTGTAAAATGCGTTTCATGCCTTCATGATTTTATTTAGAGTAGCATGCTTAATAAATTTGAGAATGGATTGAGAGGTTTTGAAGTAGACTTGGAGGTCTACACCTCATGTTTTATTCATGATTTATGTGGTATGTTTGTTGGGTCCGTCGAAGGTCCCAATTTCGGCAAAAATATGGTTAGGACTTAGGAGATGAATTCTGGAAACAGGCATTTCATTATGACGAATTGGCTTCGACATATTGTTTTTCTGTCTGTGTTCGACCAGAGACCCTAAGTCGGTAAACTAAAAATGCCTAGTCTTCCGTTTCAGGAAATTTCGATCAATCGAAACAAGGATTTTCGGACGACCGAAGCCCAAATTCGGTTGATCGTTCAGGGTGTTGATGCCCAGTTTGGTATATCGATTTGGTTCGGTCTACTGAACTAGACCCCTGGCCCATATGATTATGTATGAAAAATGACAAGTAAATGGTTTTGAATGGATAATGGATATGTATTAATGAAGTTTTTCCCATGTAAATGACATGGAGGAATATGGAATTCAAATGAATAAAATTGAATATGGTTTTGGGCTTGAGGCCCCAAAGATAAACAGAAATTGATAAATGTTTGGTTTAATGTGATTTTTGGGCATGTGACCCAATAATGAATATGAATGCATGGTCTTATATGATTTTGTGCCTAGGACCCAAACAGAGGGTTGTGTTTGCATGGGAATGATCCCCTACAAAGAAAAGAGAATGTGCAATGGTTTTAAAAGAAAACCCAAGAGTTTTGAAAAAGAAATGATAATGTGTTGTGGAGCCACGAAGGGTTGGTGTGGACAATGTAGTAGGAGTATGAGACTCCAATGAAACCAATTGTCAGATATGATCGTGGTTGCTAGTGGAGGACCATGAGGGATTGGTGTCGGCAATTGGTATGAGACTAATTGTTAGATACGACCGTGGTCATTGAGTTTGAGCGGTGTAGGCTTAACCTGGGTATGTGAACCTAGGTGTTCGGATCACCGATAGGACGTCAGAAAAAAACATAACCTCCAGCATATGAAATAAAATTGAGGCCTATTGGCAAGGGTGGTGTCATCCCACGTGGGGAACATCACCATGGCAGTGCAGAGAGGTAGGGGAAATGGTGTCCTCACCTACTACTTATGTACTTGGTTATCTCCAATCAAGGTAACACTAAAAAGAAAAGTGGAAATAAAATGTGTGGTTTTAGCTAGAATTAGACTTGTGCCTTGTCTTCAGATTCTAGCAAAAGAATAAACGTCATGTTTTAACCAATTGCCAGCTAATGTATATGGTTTTGTTTTGAGCCCTATGAGGCCCTGTGTTTTAGGCTGGGTCTGGTCGAGAATGTGGGTTTCTCGGAAAGTATAGACACCCCATATGCTTGCAATTGGACCCTAAATCTAAACTCTAGTCCAAAACCTTAAAACTAACCTAAACCTAATCCAAAACCCTAAACCTAATTCAAAACCTAATCCAAAACCCTAATCCAAAACCCTAAACCTAAACCATAACAACCCATGACAAACCATAACAACCTCTAACCACCTATAACAACTTTTAACAACCTATAACAAACCCCTAACCACTTCCCACTCCACCATAACAACCTAACCACCTACAACAACTTCTAACAACCCTAACCACTTTCCACTCTACCACAACAACCCTAACCACTTTCCACTCCACCATAACAATCCATAACAAACTACCTAGCCATTGCAAGCCTATAAATACTCCTCCATTTGCAGGAAGAAAAAAAAGGAGAGAAAAAAATTTGGACAATTTGAGAGGAGAGCAACCAAAGAGTTTTCTTCCAACCAAAGCCACCAGATGAGTCTCAGATCAGAGAGGAAGCTCAAAGAGAAGAAAAAGTCAAGGTTCAGGCCAGTTCCAGCGAGCTTTGGCGAGCTCCAGTGAGCTCCGACAATCTTTGGTGACCTCCTCCATTGCCAGCTTAGGTAAGCCCTGATCCCTATCTAATTCCATTCAATTCTAGTCCCTTAGGACCACCTCTACCTTCCCCAATCAATTCCAGTAGGGCCAGCTAGCTTCCTAGGCCAGAATCAGTGGATTTTTGGGTCTCAGACCCGATTCTCCGGCAGGCGAGGTGGGGGCACGAATCCAGTGTGTGATTTGTGCCTTGGTGAGTGTAGCTCGGATAGGTTTTTCTCCCCCTTGCTTCTCCACCCCTCTGGACGCCGCAACATTTGCCCTGAAAGCCTCCAAGAGAAGCTCGCCGGATGCGCTCTCATCGTCGCCGAAAAAGACGACACCTGGAAGGGGTCGACCGGGTGCTTCAGGCCTCACAGCGCCTCTTCGACCAAGGGACATGTTCCTCTGCTCTCCTCCAACACATCGGAGCATCCAAGACCTCAATTGAAGCCCCGAACGACCTCCACAGTCGCCGTCGCCGGAGTTGATCCAGAGCTCGATCGGGATAAGGAGGAGCGGCGCTGTTCTTGTCTTTAAGTGATGGGTAATGTTCCTCTCCACACTGTTAAGTCTCTAGAAGCCTAGAACCGTGGCTCCAGCACCTCCACTGGTCCTTTCTTCTTCGGGGTTGTCGCCAGAGTCGCGACGTCGGCAAGGGAGAAGGGAGGAGACCTCCGATCGTTAGCCGTTGGATCGGAGTCGTCAGATCTTCTCCCTTTTCTTCCTTCTTGCTCATCGGTCGATTGGATGCCAGATCAGGCATCGAGGGGCCTGGGATCATGTCCCAGTCATCATCTCCGGTGAGGTGCGGTCGTCGACGACCATCGAGCTTTCTTTTAAAAAGTTTCTTTAAAAAAAACTTTGTTAATATGTTTTGTTTTGTGAAATTGCAGTGTGACCCTTGTACAGTTTTGTTAATATTTTCCAGGCTTTAATTTTTGACATAAAACCCTCTAACTTACTTTTCATTCATTTTAAATCCATAATTTGCACAGAAAACCCTAGATTTCATTGAAATTGTTCTAAATGCATGATTTTCTGGCACAATTGCAAATTAAACCCTAGAGATTTAAATGTTTACTCAAATGTGCTCAGAATTGCATTTTAAACCTTGAACTTCACTGATTTCACACTGAATGCATGTCTTTTATGGTAAATTTGCAAATCAGTCCTTAGAAATTCATGTTTTCAAACATAAGTCCATTATCTTGCACATTTAACCCCGAATTTCTTCAGAATTGCATTAAACACATGTTTTACTGACAAAATTGCAGATTGGACCCTATAAATCTTGATTTTGACAAAAAATGCATAGTTGTGCACATTTGACCCCCAACTTCTTCAAAATTACATAAAATGTGTTTTCCTAAGCATTTTTGTAGATTTAACCCTAAAATCTCAGCCTTTATTTAGGATATGTGATTTTTACACAGAGGCCCCTGGAATTTACTTATTTCACACATGCTTTCTTTTTGTACATTTTGTTACCCTTCTTCATGCATGTATCCTCACGCCTTCCTTCTTGCATCATGCATGCATTTCCAACTTGGTTTTTATATTGTTTCTCGGATTTCTTCCGACTTTCATGATTTTGATTTGATTTGGATTTCCATCGCCTGAAGGCGTACATTAATAGGCTTGACAATGCCGACATTGACCCAAATGAGGATTATTTTCTTTCATTTAATTTTCTCGGATTTCTTAAGTTTCCACTGTTTTGCGTGACACTTTCTGAATATTTCTGATTTTCATGATTTTCCTCATCGCCAAAGGGCATACACTAAAGTGGCATTTAAAATGCCTACATTGTCCCTCGGATTATCATTTTTCTTTTTTATTCATTTCTTCTCTTTGATTTGGTATGTTTTCGCATTCATCTTAGACATGTGCATTCAGAGTAGACAAGCATTTACACACTAGATCATTAACAAGCAGGAAACCTAGAAAGATCGATTTCTTCGGGTGTATGGGGGTGCCAAACACCTTCTCCATGCGTAACAAGAATTCTTACTCTTTCTCTGGCCCACATTGTTTTGTGCACTACATCCATTAGGCACGGAGTATGCATATGTTCTCCAGGCCTTGATTTCTTTAGGTTTTCCTTTGTGTTTGGTTTTCCTTATCTTTCCATTAAAAGGCTAGGTGGCGACTCCTTTTCCTTATCTTTTTTTGGTGTTTTCGAGTCTAGTCTCCTTCTCGGGATTCACCATCTTCGCGGAGACCATATCGGGACTCCTCGTGTGTTTCCGCGCACCATAGAGAGTTGTGCAGGGTTCCATCGGCATGGTCACAGGAACTGGCGACTCCACTGGGGATAACCAGATTCTGGCTTTCGTTTTGGTTTCCTTGCTTGTCTATGGTCTATACACTTTGTCTTTTTTTGTTTGTTCTATTTGTTTGTACATATTTGATTATACGTGCCTTTTTACAATATTGCTATTGTAACCATGCCTGCGACAGCCTCATGCTTGGCACGAAAGGCCAAATGTGCATGGACCAGCAAAGTCACGGCAAAAACGGTAAAAATAATGATAAAAATGCGGGAGTCGCCACCTAGTCTACTTAAAAACGGGAGACGAGGAAAATTGTTTTAAAACATTAAAACTATGCAATAAAACCAATGGAAAAGGTCAATCATGAACCATGAAAAATGGGCAAGGATCCCTGTTACGCACGAGGAAGGTATCAAGCACCCTCGTGCGCCTGAAGAAATTGATCTTTCATTGGTTTCTCATTTACTTATATGAAATGTTGGCTTTTCAGCTTGTTTCTGTACGTCCAAGGGCGATATGCAATGCGACGCTATATGCAAGTTATGCCTTATGCTAAACATGGGTGGAGGGACTATAGGATGTGTCCTAATGCTCTGAAAGGTCACCCAAGTTGTGGATCGAATACCAGTGCAAAGATATTGCACGGATATAACCACAAATCTAACAATACCGAGTGGCTAACGTCCTCGCTTTGCTATATGCAAAACCTAAGCTACCATGCACAAATATGGATGAAAATAGACTAGAGTCATCTTGATATATCAAGGAGGACACCCAAAGAAAAAGAAAGGTAAAGCAAATCGGGAACCATGCTAAACACCATGCCAGAAAGACATTGTTGGTGCACTGAAAACAAGCAAGTGCGCCTGTTTGGTGCGCCTATGTGGTACACCACCTATGTGCGCCTATGTGGTGCGCCACCTATGTGCGCCTATGTAGTGCACCAGATATGTGTGCCACTAAAGTGAGTCCTAGAAATTGCAAATCAGACAGTAAGCTAGACTAATGTGCCATGCGATATAAAATCTTGCAGATAAGCATAAAACCATCTGAAAACGCATCATGGACATCTAAAACACCATACCACATGTGTGTTCCCCTCTCATCCACAAAGTCATAAAGGAAAGAGGAAACCCAAGACATGGGTCGTGTGCTCAATGGCAATAAGCCTCACACAAGACCACACAATCCTACTCTAATAAAGGCTAATGAATCCCAACTATGCTACTTGGGTCGGGATCATGGACTGATGCAAAAGAACTCTACACAAAGAGTCCTGGAAAGCCACCAGTTCACCATATCCAAGTAGCAAGCCAAACTTCACTAGATGCAAAACTAATGCAAAGAGTGTTATAACATGCTGAAATTATGCAAGCAAGAACATGGTATGTCAGAGATCAAATGCCAGAAAGATCAAGGTCCAAAAGAATAAAAAAGGCATGCAAATAATGATGCAGAAAGGGCTGCTCGCACACTGCGACCAGGCTGGTGCGCCAGTTTTGTGCACCAACCTGGTGCACCAGGTTGGTGCGCTCCAGACACTCTGTTACAGACTGTGGGCTGATTTCAGAGCCTGGGCCAGATGTATGCAACTAATTGGGTTACTGTCTGTTCAGATCAATAACCTAGATGCTAGGGAACTTAATCATGTTAAATAATCAAGCCTAAAACATTCCTATCATTATCTCCTTAGTCATGCATATTCATGGGTTTTTTAGAATTGCAGCTACCTAGGGTGGATTTTATGATTCATACAATGACCTGGTTGACTTAAGGAGCATGTAGAAATGATAAAGCATGTATAGGGGATGCATCACAGCTCATGTTCCATAGCTAGTGGTTACGTAGGACTATGATTCATTACTAAAAAGATCATCATGACAAAGAAGCAATAAATATATAAAGGAGTATCATGAACACCCAAAATAACAAAAAAAGTACAAAAGAACATCACTATATAGACATTACATCCACCAAGGTGCAGGTTCTATCCAGAATATCATGTAAAATCCATATGGAGAGGTGGGTAAAGGACATTACCTATGGTGTCTCCTCCTTGTGGCTCAAGGTGCGTCCTCCTTGTTGCTTTGGACACAATTGGGAGTGCTCAGGGATGCAAGGGAATGCTCTGAAGGTATCGGTGCTGGTTACTAAGAGTGGGTGAGTAGCCTTGAGACCAAAAAATGTTGCTTATGGACGGCCTTTTAAAGAGAATGAAGAGGTAACTCCTTGGGATGCCAAAAGCCTCGAAACTCAACAGACTTGTATAGATTTGTTGAGGAATACTCGCAAGGGAAGGTCACAAGCATAGAAGATGGAAAGTCAATAGCCAGCGCCTTGAAAAGTGGCCATGCGCCAGCTTAGTGCGCCAGCTTGGTGCACCACATTGGTGCTCAAGATTGGTGCTCCACATCTAGCTGCTTGAATTATTAATCGGACCATAGGTTTCGCTCCCGCAAAAATTCGAAAAAGGAAAATAAATGACCTTGACTACTCAGTCAAAGGTCGACTTTGACTGCATAGTCAAAATTCAAGCAAAAGGATTTCGTGCACGCGAAAATCTAAGGAAAAAAGAAAAGAAATGACCTTGACTGCCCGGTCAAAGGTCAACTTTGACCGCCCGGTCAAAAGTCAAGTAAGAGGATTTCGCTCCGGCGAAAATCCAAAGAAAGCAAAAGAAATGACCTTGACCGCCCGGTCAAAGGTCGACTTTGACAGCTTGGTCAAAAGTCAAGCAAAAAGATTTCGCGCCTGCAAAAATCCAAGGAAAAAGAAACGGAAATGACCTTGACCTCCCGGTCAAAAGTCAAGCAAGAGGATTTTGCACCCACGAAAATCCAAAGAAAGCAAAAGAAATGACCTTGACCACTCGATCAAAGATCGACTTTGGCTGCCCGATCAAAAGTCAAGCAAAAGGATTTCGCACCTGCGAAAATCCAAGGAAAAAGAAAAGAAATGACCTTCATCGCTCGGTCAAAGGTCAACTTTCACCACCCGGTTAAAAGTCAAGCAAAAGGATTTCGCTCCCGCGAAAATCCAAGGACCTTGATCACCCAGTCAAAGGTCAAACAGCAGGACTTCGCGCTCGTGAAAATCTAAGGAAAGGAAAAGAAAGGAGCTTGATCGCCCGATTAAAGGTCAAGCACCAGGATTTCGTGCCCACGAAAATCCAAAAGAGAAACGGATAGAAGGATCTCATCCACATGGAACGAGAATCCAAAAAAAGAAAGCGATGAACCCTGGATTACCCCCTAGAAAGGAAGCTGGCTTCAGTTGCACTCTAGAGGACAAAACTGCAATTGTGCTTACTACTGGCTCTATAGCACAGAAACCGGTGTTCTTGCTGAGATGTATGTGCAATATCCTCTGAAAGAACCTTACTGGAGTTTTGATCTCAATTGGCTTTGTTTGCGAGTTTTGCAAAAAGTTAGGGCATATTCACAATTTTCCAAAACTTGAGGGGTTTATTGCAAATTTCCTGATATGACAAATTTCTGTTGAGCTATCAATTTCGAAGTTCTGCTGAGTATTTACAAATGTCTGCCTCAAACATAACCTCCCGCACCCTCCGTGGGTTATTCTACAAATTTCATAATCTTAGGGGATTTTCTGCAAATTACCCCATCTGGTGAACTTATTGAGGTTGAATGTCTACTTTTCTTGACACTTTACATTTTGCTCTTCAAATGCAAGTTGTGGAGTGTTGGGGGCCAAAACACAATTTTCGTGGCCATTTTGCACTTTTGACCTTGGAAATGAAACTATTTGCATTGCTGGTATGTGATGGGGCCCACTGGGTAACTGCCATAACTACCAACTCATATGTCATGCTGGGATATCCAGCCATGGTGACACCCAAGCACTATTCTGATGTTCTGCAAACATGGTTTGGTGCATTAACTGCCGAGGATCGTGAGCAACTGCGGGTTTGAAGCATATCATCCTCGTTGTTGAATATTGCCAAGGTTGAAGTGAACTGGCACTTGTTATGCGCTGCGGCTAAATTCTGGAAACCCACTTTTCATGTATTTCGCTTTGGGCAAATGGAACTGACCCCTATCCTAGAGGAAGTCTGATGGATCTACGGGCTATTGCCATACATGTCACCAACCAGTTTCATGTGCCGTGACAGCTATGCTTCTGTCTTGCGTCAACTGACAGGCTTATCCTGAAGTGCTTGCAAGAAGCCTCATTTGCATGCTCCTAAAAGTAGTACTGTCCCAGTGATCTTCTTGACTTAGAAAGGCAGCTGGCATGTCCCTAGTCAAAGACCTATTTCCATCCAAAGAGCAGTTAACATGCCCCTGGTTAAAGCCCCCTTTTTGCCAATATTGTAACTCAAAAGACAGCTGGCATGCCCCTGGTTAGAACAATGGCAAATGCTTTGCAAAGCAATGCAAAATGCAAAAGTGGTGCGATCAAAAATGCTGAATGCCAAATGATTTATGCAAGACTCATAAGATGGAAGCAAGATTTATGCATGGTTTATAGAAGATATGCCCTCAACGCCGAGGAAGCCTTCATTGCCTGCTACAAGGAACTAGAATGTCCTCAACTCACTTGGTGCTACCTGTATCCCTGGGTTTATGGTGGCTCTCACTCACTCAATGGACTGTTGAGATATAACGGACTCCATGCCAAACTCCTAGGGCCCTACACCTACTTTTTCAATAATTCATCTTTCTTTTACTCCCTCAAAGGCATGCTGACTTACACTATCCCTTCTTGGAGGTAATAAACACCTAAGCTGGTGGATGGTTGCTCTCTTTTCTTTTTGATGTAAAAGGGGTGGCTAGTCCCTTTGTAAATGTAGGCTTTGTAGGTGTATGCTTCAACTCCTCTCCAAGTTATGTGATAGGGATAGAGTCGTCTTGCATGCCTCTCTCATTGAAGTCGACTTCCATCTGCAACTTCCATCTTCTTATTTCTTTTGTGCTCTGAAGACTATATTTTTTCTTGGCTCACACTCACTCACGACCTATCATTTTCCCTCCCTCTCGAGGCATAGACCCCTTGGGAATTTGTACATTTCGTCCAATTCCCTGTAAATAGTTGCTCCCTCACTCCCTAAGTCACATAGGTAGTAACATATGAGGAGATTCAAAACTCTTCCTAAGCAAGCTGGCCTTCCGTCTTTCCTCATCGGGCAATGATTTTGCCAATGTTTTCTATTATGATTACAACACAAGGGAGAAAAAGTAAAAATGTGTATGCTATACCATGCATGATGTAGATGCAATAACCTAAACTGCAAGTAAGAAACAAAGAGATGCGTGAATCGTGACATTATGCTTTGCAAGGCCCAGGATTGGCTGAGGATCATTGGTAGTACTTTTTCAAATAAGAAGCGTTGACGAGCTTTGACTGTTCACCATGGTCCATGTCCTCAAGAACGACTGCATCTCCGGACAGAGCTTCTTTCACAATAAATGGTCAACGCCAATTGGGCCTAAACTTCCCTCGAGCATGAGGTAGGTGAATGGCGCACAAAACAAGTCTCCCGGCAAAAAACTACTTGGGGCAACTAAGGACTTGGGGCTCCCTACTTCCGAGGTTGATGCAATTCTATTTACGTCTTTTGATTTTTGGGATTTTCAGATTTTTTGTGTTTTCAAGGTTTTCTGATTTTTGTATTTTCCATAATGTTTACAAAAGTTGTTGCATGCTGGCTATCCTGCTGCTGACTGATAAGATTGCCGTCGCTTGTATTGCTCCCTGAACCTAGCTCAAGTTTCTTTTTTTGCCCCTCACCCTCAAGGTGAGGCTTGAACTACCAATATCAACTAGACCCGCCTCCCAGCTGACAGGAGATTAACTCCGTTAGTCTAGCATACTTCTTCTCTGTCTCATGAAGGACCATAATTGAAGCCTGGTCCTAGGGTGGTACTGGTGATTCCAGTTGTGGTGATGAAATGACTGCTTTCCCTTTCCTAACTCGATCATGCTCTGCCAAGTCTTTTGTGAGCACATCCAATTGTTCTTGGAATAAAACGTCTAGATCTTCGATTACATCATCCTCCAGGCTACTCCCTGAATCTGCCTTCTGAACTAAATCTTCCAACACTACTGTCTGATCGAATGTTGACTGTTCTGACACTAAAAATGCTGAATATTTCTATAACTGCTCGCTGATCTGCTTAATGCCCTGCTCTGACTTTGAATAATCATTCTCTGGATAAATCCAAACTACTGGTGATTGTGACACTGAGACTGTGAACAGACTCTGGTTTGGATTCAAGACGCCTGCACTGATAAAGTTAGTCAAATCACGGGAAATGATCATCTCTGTAAACTTACCGAAACGCAGGGATCTTTTCTACTGGTGCTGATACTTGTATCTCAATCCTTCGCGATCTCTCCGTTCCTCCACCTTGACCGGTTTGGTGATTCCTTGGCCATATCGCCCAAGGAAAGTTCCTTTCTCGTATCCCCACTTGCGACACAAGTTTTAGACCATCAAACGGGGATCACTATGAATGCTCAAGGGCTGCAATGAAATTAACTAGCTCGAACTAGTTGACACGATATAGAATATTAGAGGGTTTGGGATCAAACCGGACGGGGTTTGAAGCTACAGCAAAGACCACCTCAACGGTAAGACGAATCAAACTAATTGACTCCTCGGAATCACCAAGGAAGGATAGATACAATTGACGTGGAAAAGGAGATGATATATCATGAATAAGATCTGTAGGATGAATAAAAGATGAGATAGAATCAACAGGAAAGATGGAATTGACTCCCAGAGGCCAACTACTCCTGGGGCTGAATGTTGAGGTAACGGCTGGCTAACTATGATGGGTTGTGCTAGTGGTGCTTGTGCGGCTGCTGATGTGGGTGCGGGGCCTGCCGCCTGCGTGCTAATGACAATGACCTTCTGGTCAATTAAGTCCTGGATTGCGTTCCTTAATGTGAGATAATTGTCCATCGAGTGGCCTGTGACTCGATGGAAATTGCAGAACGCTCTCGCTTTATACCATGCAGGAAGCGGACTTGGTGGCGGGCGAATCTCAGGCAGCCTCAAAAGGGATGCGACTTTAGGGAAAACCATGCTTAAGGGCTCCACTAATGGGGTATAGTGGTGCTTGTCACGACACTGTTGCTTCGGCTATGGATGTACCAACGGTGGCCGCATCTTGGCCGGTGGGGTAGGATATACTGGAGTGGCAAAGGGAGTGATGTGTGATGCATGAGGTGCTCTAGGTGTAGACGTGGGTGTATAAACTACTTGGTGCTGAGGAGGTGGGTGCACATTTGTCGATGCAGTAGGTGATCTAATATAAGAGATTGTATCCTTGGAGGGGTCCCGCCTCTTGGGTGGATTGGCATTGTGGTTGTTGTTGTTGTTGTTGCTGCTGTTGGCGCCACTATGTGAGAAAGTGGCTTTCTTGGCAAATGCAGAGAGCATCGGAAAACTGCCGCTGTGCAGTGAACTCTTAACACGGGCACCTGGCCGAAGCAAAGCAGAAAAAGTGGTGACTGGCTGAATGCTAAGCAGAGCCCCGACTGCTAGTTGTGCTCCTCGGATCACAATCTCAATAGACTCCTCATCGGAGGGTCTATCTTTGACCTGCAAAGCCAAGGATCGCCATCGTCCAACATACTCCCCAAATGTTTCTTGGGGCCTCTGTTTAATTGCGACTAAGTCGTCGCGCTTTAGGACTACGTCGAGGTTAAAGGAATACTATTCGAGAAACGCCTGTGTGAGGTCATCCCAAGTATTGATGGTGGCCATGTCGAGGGAAGTGAACCACTTCAACGCGGGCCCCGTAAGACTCTTCAGGAATAGGCGGATTAACAACCTTTCATTAGCTTGGAGCTGGGCAAGGTCTCTGTAATAGGCTTTGAGACGGGAAATCGGGCAGCCCCTACCATTGTATTTTTCAAACTCCAGCATTTGAAAGTTTGGAGGGAGAGTCGCCTCTGGAAAATAACAGAGGTCCCGGAATTGGTAGGACCGGCAATCTCCACCATGCACTTGTCGGAGTGTGCACTCCAAATCATTCACCCTCGCAAGGAGAGTGTCTGGAGCTACTGCAGTAGCAGATTGTGCAGCCGAGGCGGGTGCTGCGTACACTGTATGGGTCGCCCCTAAGGACTCCTCCGGATCCACCATTCCGTCGTTTGGTGCTACGGTAGGATGTCTAGTGTACCCTTGCATGGGTGTTGTGTGCTGTGGTACAAAAGATGAACCCTGTGTTTGGTACATGGGTGAGGATAAGGCAGGGGGTGGTGCTACAAGAGGTGCAGAATCAGGGAGCAAGAGTTGTTGGACTGGAATGGCCCCTGGTACGACGCTCATGGCGGGCTGTGCTCCCGCTAGCCTAGAAGGCTGGCCACCAGACAACGAAGATGCATGCTGTGCAGGGTGTTGTGGCGGTGTTGCAAAAGGCAATGTCGACACCCCTATCGTCGGGGAGATGAGGGATGGCGACGGCTGTGGGGGTGGTGTAGTGGGTGCAATCTGTGGTCCTAGGGGTGGTCGCAAAGGCAACACGGGAGTCGAGAAGGATAAACCTGAAAAGGGCTGAAGCACCAGTGCCAATCCCTGCAACTGCTGGGCGAGGGCCGACATTTGTTGCAGCTGCGCGGTCATGGGATCATCACTAGTGGCTCCAAAGGATGGAGGCAAAACAGGGGAAGAGGAGTCAGGAAGCTGAGAACCTACCTGTCCAAACTAGAGAGAAGCTACTACAGAAACAGCCGCAGTCGGCTGGGTGCTGGTAAACACCTAGCCCTGAGAAGGAGTAGTGAAAGGAGTCTGGGAGAAGGTCATGGAAACAGACTCTACTACTGAGGTCCCAAAAGCAACTGATGACCATGCTGATGGTCCCGAAGGTAGGGTAGCAATAGGGACACAGCACTGGGATGGCGGAGGTCCTCCGGATGCTAAGGCAAAAGTGGAGGCAACAGTGATAACAGGTACAGAGACAAAGGAAGGGTACATTGAAACGGGGACCTCCTCCTAAGTAGCAGAGGAAAGAGGCTCGCTGGTTTGCTGGGCCATGGTGGATCACGAGCGAGTACGGATTGGACTGCTGCTGGGAACAAGAGGACGAATCCTAGGACGAGCTATCGTCAAAAGTGACAGATAACCCTTGGAGATGCGGTCTAAAACCGGGTCGCACCGGGTGTCAGTGAAAAGGAAAAACCTCGAGCTCTGGCTAAGGAACTCACACTCTGATTGATACTATGGTATTGCAAAAACAGGAAACGAGTTAGAAAAGATGTAGTGCTTATGATGGTATGAATGCAAATGCATGAATGCTTCTAGTATGCACTTTCTCACAATCTAGGGGTGTCCTACTAGGCTGTCTACTCCGGGTTCACACAAGGGTAAATGAGTCTTCGACTCAATGTTAGAAAGTAAAGGTTCCTGTTCCAAATCCTAGCCAAAGCTTAGGCAGTGAACAGGTGGTGTATTCGGGGCCTCGTCCTCTGCCAAAGCAGTAGGCTGTACCCTCTATTAACACCGACACGACCCCAGACAAGGGGGGACGTACTGATATCTCATCCCACGCCAAAGTCATAGAATGAGAAACCGGGAAATGTCCTTTGTAGACTATATAGGTGGACTCAAGAGATGAGAAGATGCATGCCCTATATGATGAATGCAAAAGATGCTTTAAGTCTTTTACTTGCAAATTTATTAAACCTTGGGGAAAGTTTGAAATTTGTCACTAGTTTTTCCTATTTATTTATTTTGGTTTTTATGTTTTTATTAACCAAAAGGGGGAAGAAAACATGTCTCTAATCTCCTAATCATGGCATATACAAAAAGGGAAGAAGACATGCAAAGCAACCATCAATCAATAAACAAAAAGCATGTGCATGTTATGTGCAAAAGTGGTGGCATAGGAAATGTCTAAAAAGAAAACACCCATTATACAACAGGCATGCATGTAAGGAAGACACAACCTATAATACAAAGAGACAACCAAAGCAAAGCATGGGAAACAAGCAAACAAGGAGAAAAGCCAAAGTAAACGGAAAAACCCAAAACGAAAGCCGGGATCTGGTTATCCCCAGCGAAGTCGCCAATTCCTGTCACCATGTCGCGACAGCCTCGTGCTTGGCACGAAAGGCCAAATACGCGAGGACCAGCAAAGTCATGGTAAAAATGGTAAAAACAATGATAAAAATGTGGGAGTCGCCACCTAGTCTACTTAAAAACGGGAGACGAGGAAAACCGTTTTAAAACATTAAAACTATGCAATAAAACCAATGAAAAAGGTCAATCATGAACCAAAAAAATGGGCAAGGATTCCTATTACGCATGAGGAAGGTATCAAGCACCCCTCGTGCGCCCGAAGAAATCAGTCTTTCATGGGTTTCTCATTTACTAATATGAAATGTTGGCTTTTTAGCTTGTTTCTGTACGCCCAAGGGCGATATGCAATGCGATGCTATATGCAAGTGATGCCTTATGCTAAACATGGGTGGAGGGATTGTAGGATGTGTCCTAATGCTTTGAAAGGTCACCCAAGTTGTGGAACAAATACCGGTGTAAAGATATTGCACGGATATAACCACAGATCTAACAATACCGAGTGGCTAACGTCCTCGCTTTGCTATATGCAAAACCTAAGCTACCATGTACAAATATGGATGAAAACAGACTGAAGTCATCCTGATATATCAAGGAGGACACCCAAAGAAAACCAAAGGCAAAGCAAATCCAGAACTATGCTAAACACCATGCCAAAAAGCCATTGTTGGTGCACTGAAAACAGGCAGGTGCGCCTGTTTGGTGCGCCAGCAATGTAGGCCTATATGGTACGCCACCTATATGCACCTATGTGCGCCTATGTGGTGCACCAGATATGTGTACCACTAAAGTGAGTCCTAGAAATTGCAGATCTGACAGTAAGCTAGACTAATGTGCCATGCGATATAAAATCTTGTAGATATGCATAAAACCATCTGAAAACGCATCATGGACATCTGAAACACCATACCACATGTGAGTTCCCCTCTCTTCCACAAAGTCATAAAGTAAAGAGGAAACCCAAGACATGGGTCTTGTGCTCAAGGGCAATAAGCCTCACACAAGACCACACAATCCTACTCTGATAAAGGCTAATGAATCCCAGCTATGCTACTTGGGTCGGGATCATGGACTGATGCAAAAGAAATCTACACAAAGAGTCCTAGAAAGCCACCGGTTCACCATATCCAAGTGGCATGCAAAACTTCACTAGATGCAAAACTAATGTAAAGAGTGTTATAACATGCTGAAATTATGCAAGCAAGAACATGGTATATCAGAGATCAAATGCTAGAAAGATCAGGGTCCAAAAGAATAAAAAAAACATGCAAATAATGATGCAAAATGGGCTGCTAACCTGGTGCGCCAGTTATGTGTGCCAACCTTGTGCACCAAGTTGGTGCGCTCCAGACACTCTATTACAGACTGTGGGTTGATTTCAGAGCCTGGGCTAGATGTATGCAACTAATTGGGTTACTGTCTGTTCAGATCATTAACCTGGATACTGGGGAACTTAATCATGTTAAATAATCAAGCTAAAACATTCCTATCATTCTCTCTTCAGTCATGCATATTCATGGGTTTTTTAGGATTACAGCTACCTAGGGTGGATTTTATGATTCATACAATGATCTAGCTGACTTAGGGAGCATATGGAAATGATAAAGCATGTATAGGGGATGCATCACAACTCATGTTCCATAGCTAGTGGTTACATAGGACTATGATTCATTACTAAAAAAATCATCATGACAAAGAAGCAATAAATATAGAAAGGAGCATCATGAACACCCAAAATAACAAAAAAAAAGTACAAAAGAACATCACTATATAGACATTACATCTGCCTAGTTGCAGGTTCTATCTAAAATATCATGTAAAATCCATATGGAGAGGTGGGTAAAGGACCTTACCTATGGTGTCTCCTTCTTGTGGCTCAAGGTGCCTCCTCCTTGTTGCTTTGGACACAGTTGGGAGTGCTCAGGGATGCAAGGGAATGTTCTAAAGGTAGGGGTGCTGGTTGCTAAGAGTGGGTGAGTTGCCAAGAGACCAAAAAATGTTGCTTATGGACGACCTTTTAAAGAGAATGAAGAGGTAACTCCTTGGGATGCCAAAAGCCTCGAAACTCAACAGACTTGCATAGATTCGTTGAGGAATACTCGTAAGGGAAGGTTACAAGCACAGAAGATAGAAAGCCAATAGCCAGTACCTTTAAAAGTGGCCGTGCGCCAGCTTGGTGCGCCACACTGGTGCGCCAACTTGGTGTACCAGCTTTGTGCGCCAGCTTGGTGCTCCATATTGGTGCTCCACGTTGGTGCTCCAGATTGGTGCTCCACATCTAGCTGCCTGAATTATTAATCGGACCATAGGTTTGTTATAGACTTAGGGTAACTAAGATGCCAGATAGAGCTCAAAAGCGGTTATGCTTGCCGTATCCAAAGCAACATCCTCTAGAGAATTCACCTACGAGCCGCCTCAAAATCGACGTGTCTACAACTATGCCACCACACATGCATATGACTTAATTCATGCTTTTTTTTATGATGCTTGCTTTCTTCACTTACTTGTGAGCGCTACACTAGCACATGCCATGCTCGTGCCTTTTGCTTGTTGGTTGAGTGTTTGGACGCCATGATTGTGTGTTTTCTTCCCCTTTTTGTATTTGAGAGTAGAGACACGTTTGCCTCCCTATTTGGTTAAAATAAAACACACAAACTCAGACAAACAAATAATAAGGCATAACTGGAGACAAATGCTCACAATCCCCTTGGTTTAATAAAACGCAAGTAAAAGACACCAAACGTATGTGCATGAATGATCATTTTAGAAAGCATGTATCTTCTCCTCTGAGTCCACCTACAGTTTGCAAAGGAAAATTCTAGTAGCCCGTTCTATAGCTATGGCGTGGGGCATGTTGCTAGTTTGTCCCTCCATGTCCAGGGTTGTGTCGTTGTTAGTAAAGGGTACAACTCCATGCTACTGCAAGAGACGAGGCCACCAACGCACCACCCATTCACAACCTGCGCTTCGACCAGGATTTAGAATGGGAGCCTTACTTTTCTGACCTAAGTCAAAACCCAAACCCATGAGTGCATCCCTTGTGGTCAACCCCATGTGGGACATGCATGGTGAGAGAGTGCACTTTAGGACATTCATCTGCATTGTGTGTCATTGCATACCACTTTCATAACTCGCATTTGTCCTTACGTCGTTGTTCAGGTTCTGATACCTGTTTATCTTGCCTGTTTTCTCATGTAGCTTGTTGTGACGTCCTCATAAAGGAGCTCGGGTGTCTCCGTTGCGGGTGGCCTCCCGTGGTTGTTTTCCCTTGCCTTTTCCTGAGCTATTGGTCACTTTTGAAAATTGTTCGTCTTAGAGCTCATGCATTTGTCTTCTGCCGCAACTCCATTCATTTTCACTTGCGGTTAGCCATGGCCCCGTAGACCTGCAAGCCTCTGGTTATTGTTTTGAAGGGGGGTCCCACATTCAGATTCTCCTTCTTTCACTTTGACTGCTTCTTCTTCCCTCTGTGCGTCCCAATTTGGGAATCATGGAGGATCCCTACCTCCTTTTACAGGACAGCGATAGACACAAGTCGATCTAGGGCCCGTCACTGAGTCAATTGCAGTGACTACCACGTGGATCCCATAAGTTCTGCCAACTGCACCCTATCTCTCGGGCACTTCTGTTTCAGAAGTTCAACTAGCTGCGGTTGCATCTGTTTTAGGGGCCACTCTTGTTCCGCTCTTGCCTTTTGACCTATCTTTTGATGGGTCTTCGGCCACACAGGCTCAATACTTGAGAGTTTTGGCCTGGAGGTTCGAGCACATGGCCCTTTCTCTTGATTCTGTTGAGAGTCCTCCTCTTTTTGCCTCTAAGGTTCCATTGCAGACCACTATAGCATTGCAGGCTCACCCCACTGCATTATCGCCCATACCATCGCCCTAGCTTCACACTGCACCGGCGATGGGGGCATTATCTCTGCTTCCTGCACCACAACTGTATTGGTCATAGCATGCATCACAGTCACTTAAGAACTAACCCATTAGTTGTGTGAGAGTACAACATTTCTCGAGTCTGTCGCCCGAAGCCATACCGATGCCACAGTTACTGCTCTCGCGCTCAACACCACACACAACACAACATACTCACAATCCACCTCAGCATCAGGTTCAGGTCCCAACACATAGGTCATCATTACACACTGTACACACACTTTCCACCATCAAGCTAGTGCATCACGTCACATCGGCTCGGCAAGGACAGCAACCTAAGCGGAAGCGAGGCCGTTGCGTTGAAAGCGACTACACTCCACTGGGTGAGCCGCTGAGCATTGTTTTTCCTTAGGTTGTGTCACTTTTGAAACTCTCGGATCCGCATCCCCTACCAACTTCACTTCCTCGGTGGTACGACACAAGCGTATACTGCGATTATCATAGAGCCCTTGGGCACTCGACTGATAATTGTCACACTCTACGGGATGTCATTCAGACTTTGATCAACAGTGGGACTATTGTCATTGGCATGCAGGATGCAACACCCACATCTATGTCTGTACCCTCATCAGCATCTAGTTCTACATGCATTACACACCCACACACTACTTTTGAGCCGACGCGTCACGTTGTGTCAGCTCAGCATGGGCAGCAACAACAGCAGAGGTGACCTTGCCATAAGGGAAGTGGCTACCCCCCACTAGGGGAGTGATTGACCGACATCTTTCTTAAAGTTGTGCCATTCCTATAGCTGCCGGTGATTCGTCCACCACCGGACCCTCTTCCCGGGTGGTATAAGACAAACTTGTTCTATCAATTCCATTGGGCCCGTAAACATTCGACAAACATGTGTTACACTCTCCGGAATGCTATCCAGGATTTGATTGACAATGGAGATATTGTCGTCAACCCACAGGAGGCCACTCGCACACACCTGCACCCACATCAGCACATGCACGTGCACACCCTAGAATAGCCGACCTTACCTTGTCTGAGCCTGCAAGCTCCGACGATGGTGGAACTTCAAGGGTTTATCCTCTCTCTCCCAGTTCTTTCCTGGAGAATCCATCAAGTTTCATTAGCCTTGTTCGTCCTCTTGCCTTTTCCCAAGTTCTGTCTGGCGACACTGACATGTGCCACTCTTGTTCTTGTTCCTCTGGGGGGGGGGGGGGCTAGCCAAAAG